>JAQZBX010065178.1:0-16358 GCA_029593785.1 Cabassous unicinctus | reverse complement strand
GCTGGATGCTGACATAAAAATTGGGAGGAGGAAGAGAGGCTGTGGGGAGATCATTTAACCTTCCCTCCTTCCTGCATGTGCTCCGAGACGGTTAGTTCACATCTTGCTCGAAATTCCACTTAGGAATTTCTGAAGCCAGCTCATTCATTGAGGCCAGGCCCTGCTCACCTCCCATCTTCTTACCCTCCTACCAGCGAGCGCTTCATCTGCACAGGACATCCGTGGTGGGGGGAGTGGGGTGTGAGGTGGTGCCTCCCTGTCCTGGTTTCCATCCTTTACACAGACCTGCAAGGCGCATCCCTGGAAGAGTATGAAAAAGGCCATGGTCAGTGAAGGGAAAGAACCACCACGTCGTAGAGGCTAATTGTCCATTTCTAATTGGTCGAAAATGGAAAGCTCTCTGAAAACATTGAATCAGGGAAAGTTGCCTTGAACACAAACAGCCTCTTATCTTGGGCCAGGTTAGCGATTTCAGGACCATAGTCAGGAGTTTGTTAAACTGTGATTTTTGCTTTTGATTATGAGGCCCTTTTAAAAGACCTGAGGTCTTCTTCCACTGGATTCCTTCGGTTATGCAGACTGAAATTAGACTGGCTGGAATGAGCTGGCAGCAGGAACCAGGGGTGAGGGAAGTGGGTCTGGTGTGTGACAAGAGGGAGGGGTGAGGACTGTGGCCAACTGGAGAGACCGGCCCTGCCTGAAGGGAGCACTATGGTTCTGGCTGAGGTTTGCTGTGCAGGGATTCAAGCTTTGCTGTCAACCTTCCTCATTTCCTGTAGAACCTTCCATTGCTGACTTTTAGATAAACACTCTCGCTTATTAAGTGTTGGCAGCAAACTCACAATTTAAAAGAAAACAGTAACTGGGGAGGGGTACCAAACCAAACACACCCTGGGCTGGCAGGACTTGAAGGTTAGTCTTACTGGGAAAAACATCATCTGGATGAACCTACATAGACCAAGGTCTCCTCCTTTATTTCTTCTGGTGTCAGGATTTGGGCATCACAGAGTAAGCAGGGCCTCTGGTGACTGGGCAGCCAATCCTGCTGCCCCTTCAGAGGCAGCTGGGTTATAAGTAAAGCTTCGAGCGAAACGGCACTGCTCTTAATGGTTGGGAGACCTAATTGTATCCCACTCTCAACACTGTCGTCTGGTTCTCATGAAAGGAAGGAACAGTGAATACTTCCTGGATGCCTTCTTGGTATCCAGCTCTGTGCTGAATGCTTGACTGATCCGCGCAGCTTCCTCAGGCGGCCCCACTTGGAAGGCCTCGTGCTTGGCTAACAGCTCTGCTCTGATTGTCTTGAAAGTCTTGAAATTAATCCCAGGACCTCGTACAAGGGAAGCAGGTGCTCAAGCACTGAGCTACATCTGCTCCCCAGTAACGGTTGGTTTTTTCATTTGTTTGTTTTTAGAAGGTAACTGGGGATCAAACCCAGGACCTCGTACATGGGAAGCAGGCGCTCAACCACTTAATAGTTTTGAGCCAGGAACCCCAGGTTTTCATTTTGCACCAGGCCCTGCAAATTACATAGCCAGTGCTGCTTCACATAGGTTATCTCGTTTAATCTCATGATTCCCTGGAGAGGCGAGCCTGCTCTCTGTCTCCCTTTGATAGAGGATGGACAAGAGGTTCAGAGATGAGCAGTCACTTACCCCAAATCACACAGCTAGAAAGGTCCCAGGCAGAATTCCTACCCAGGTCTGCCTGACTCTGCAGGGCAGTATTGTACGTTGTAGCACGCTGCCTTCTCTCCACTGAAAGGTTTATAGTTTGTTCCAGCCTTGGCTTGGGGGAGATGGTCAGGGGACTGGGGGTGCAGGAGGGTGTCATCTCAGCAGAGGGGGCCTGTTAGTATTCCCACTGGTTCACTGAGCCACCAAGTCAGGCCACGGACAAGCGCGTCTTCTGAAGGACAGCAAGAACTGTGGTGCCGTCTTGTCTCAGGGCCAGTGCCGATGTCGTAGCTCTTCACCAGCAGTCTCATCATGGGCAGCCCCCGTGCTAATGGCCAGCACGTCCCTGGTTCTGTGTGATGGCCACTTATGCACTCAAATACTGCAGGGAGGATTCCGGGCCAGCAAGCTCCCAGTGAGCACTCACCATCTGCCAGGGGCTGTGCGAGGTTGTTGAGGAGGAAGAGGATGGTGGTGGTGGTGGTGGTGATGACAGCAATGCTGCTGGTGGGTGATGATGGTGATAACCACAACAGTAAGTTTACTAGGTGCTTCCATGTGCCAGGCAACATTCTCACTGCTTTAAACGTGCTAACTGCTTTAACCCTCACACCACCCCGATGTAGTAGGCAATATTAACCCCATTTGCAGATGAGGAAATGGAGGCACAGAGAGGTTAAGTAAATCGCCCAGGGTAAGAGGCAGAACTCTCTTGCTGTTCGTCCATACAGCGGTGGAAAAGCTCCCTGCCTTTGGGGACCTTAGAGTATAAAAGAGCAGCTATAGAGTGTGATGCATGCAATAAGAGCAATACAAGTCAAAATACGTGGTTACTTAATGCTTGCTCAAAGCCAGGCATGCTTCTAAGCATTCCACACGCATCTTCTCATTGCATTTTCCCAGCATCCCTATGAAGTAGGTTCTGTTATCCCCATTGTACAGATGAACTTCAGGTCCAGACTGTTTCTAGCTATTGGTTAAAGGTCACACAGAAACTGGCTGAGCCAGGCCTTGAACCTGTGATCTTCACTCTACCCTCCAGAGACAGCACAGACTGGGGCCTCACAGAGAAGTTAGCCCCTGAAGCATGGCTGAGGGACCAATAAGAGCATGCAGGGGGCAGGAGGGGAAAGGAATTGCAGGCAGTGGGACCAGCAGGAGCAGAGGTGAGCCCGGGGCCCAGCAGGAGAGAACTGGGTGTGCCTAGAACAGAAGGGGACCCGAGAGCAGCAGGAGATGACCCAGGGATTGGGGTGGGGGGAGGACAGGCAAGCAGGCCCTGCTCAGGGACTCAGACTTGTCCTGAGGGCAGTGAGGAGGGACAGGAGCAGATTTCTCATGGTCACATGGACATGGAATTCAATCCCAGGACGACAAAACAAGACTGAATTTCACAGTGAAACAGGTCATGCCGCACCTGGAAATCCAGTAGCACGCCTACTTTTGGCTGGCTTTTATGTAAATAAAGATCCAGGCCCATCCAATTGCCTAGGCATAGTCAAGGTCGAGCTCAAACTGTTGTTAGGATAATTTCCTTGGGTCTCTCACTCACCCTGCAAGTTGTTGCCCAACTCGGATGTCATCCAAAGAAACCATCATTTGAGGCCTTTCCACAACAGGGTTTCAGACTGATTTCAGTTGACCCCCAGATGACTTAGGCTTTTAAAATTCCCAGGCAGCCCCATGAAATATTAGAAAGAGAAGAGGCCTAGAGTCATGAAAACTGATTGGCACGTAGCTCTGACCCAGACTAGCCAGCTTCTCCAGACCCTTCTCCTAAGTGGGCCTTGGCTCTCTCCTGCAGTGAGGGGCTGCAGTGGAGGTTCAGTCTTTCCTGGGTCCTGGGCCGCTCTGAGACTATGACGCAAACTTCGCACCCTCACCTTTGGAGTGACAGAATACCAACAGAGGCATGAGTGCAGGGTCAGGGACCATCACTGTGCCGTTGGCCCTCACGACCAGATCACCACTCCTAAGCCCCTTCATAAGCCCCAGGGCTTCCTGGTCGTAGGAGCTGGTATTTCCGGTGGTGGTCATAGATATCTGTGTGAGTAGTATTTTGGCTTCAGTGGTTGAGGGTGAGTGGGATGCAGAGCTTCCATTCCAGCCCTCCCCCCCACCTGCCTACTACGTAGTAGTTTGGGCAAGGGTCCTTTTCCAGAAGGATGCAGGGAGAGAAATGTGATATTTGGAGACCTTCCAGTACTCAAGGGCCTCCCAGTGTGGACACAGAATTAATTGGACATGTGGCCCATGACATCACCCTTCCTGACATTTTCCATTAACAAGACCTTCCCTTTCTTGGAGCGGATCCCTCCCAACCAGCTGTGTGGTTGCCTGGCTGGGCTGCCTCCTGCTGGAGCCCCACAAAATTGTTCTCGTTTGCCGGTCACCAGAGTTTGCAGTGCCATGTTAAGGAAAAGAAAGCACATCTGATCCTTGTCTGTCTCAGCCTAAAACCCTCCAGCAGCTTCCACTGCTCTTGGACTAAGTCCTGTTCCTTTAATTCCACCTCCAAGGCCTAAGGTGATCTGGCTTCTAACTCTGTCCCATCGCCCATCCTCCTCCATCTCTATACTCCCACTCCTTGGAGTTTGCTTAGTCCAGAACGTGCATCTTCTCTGCACTCGACCTGACCAGCTCCCCTTCACCCTGCACATGGCCCCCTAAACATCTCTTCCTCGGGGAAGCCCGTCCAGAGCCCCTGGAGCAGGACAACTATTTCCCTCAAACTCCTCGTGCTTCTTCTAGGGTCACATTCATTTTACCCTAGTTGCTTGCTCACGTCTGTCTCTTCCTCCCCACTTCCCCTTAAATGAACCCCACCCTGCAGGGATGTACTGCCGCATCCCATCCCCTAGCACCCAGCCTGGTACACAGTGGAGGCTTGGCAAATATCTATCAAATGAAAAAAAAACAAAGGTGGAGCGAGGGTTGGGAGAAACGGGCTGGTGCCACTCGGAAGGCAGGTTATAAGTGGTAAAGTGCTACGATGTGGTTTTGTCAGGCTGTGCTTCACCTGCCTGCCTCTGTCTCCTCACCTGTGGCCTGGGGATAACTCCTGCCCCGCTGGATCTGTACAAAACAAAGGAGAAAATTAACGTGTGCCGGGAGCCTTGCCTCGGTAAAACTCTGCTCCCCGGGCTGTGCACCCACCCTCTCGCGCTTGGAAGCCCAGCCTGAGCAGCCCTGCGGCTGGTCACCCTGCAGAGGGACCCTGGGTCGCTGGCTGCTGGCCTCATTTCTGAGGAACGGGAGGGATCCTTGCTGAACACCGGCCAGCCTGCAGCCAGCGCTGCGTTTTTAAAGGGGCTTCTCCCCGAGCCCACAGTCAGCCTTAGTGTTCTCACCACCTCATCCCGTGACTGCCTCAGTGCACCTGTGCTGGCCTCACCCCACCCCACACCTGAGCTTCATTTGCACCACCTGGTTTCCACGGTACACAGGAGACCAGGCTCTCCTGCTGAGGCCCCCGAGGCCTTCTGAAGAACTCGGAGCCTGAGAGGTTGTGGAGCTGCTCGGGTAAGAGCTGTGAGTTGACCAGAGACAATCCGGAGCCATGTAGCAAACTTCCCTTATTAGCCCCTGGATTTGGGCTGCTCTTTCGCAGCAGCTGTGTTCTGGGGTGAGGCATAGTGGTGGGTCTTCGGTTGTCTTGGAGTTTTGGAAGGATTGGGGGCTAGATAATGAAATTGAAGGGAAAATCAGCCAGATTTGATGAAAAACAGCTAAGGATCTGGATGGAGGGAACTGATGGGCAGAGGCCTCTGGGAGCTCCTAGGGACACTTGCTGTTTTGTGCCACTGGTTGAGCTTCAGGTTCCAGGTGAGAGCACACATTACCCGCGCTTGAGTCCCACACCCACTCTTGGCCAGTTGAGTGGGGAGCCCCACTCTAGCACCACTGGGCCACCCTGCCATGTCTGTTAGGGAAGGGTGGTTCCCCAGAGCAAAACTGGGATGTGGTTACTAGAGGAAGGGGTAATAGATGCTAAGCAGGCAAAGAAAATCATTGGCCATTGTCATCAGAGATTGTTGTCCTAAAGCCCATGGTGCCGTTCAGGCTCAAGGACGTGGGGCTCACTGAGGTTCTCAGACAGCCATCCCATCCCTTCCCCTTCCAGAAGGCATGCCTGGTGCTGCATTCAGACTTGAGCACATTTCCTCAGTGTACCCAAAGGCTCCTCTAGATCAGTAGTGTCCTTGGAGTGAGCCTGGATGTCTGTGTCTTCTGCACAGCCCCATCCCACTGGCAATTACAGAGTGCAGCCACAGCAGGAAACGGCGAGGGTTGCAGATTGCCCTTCTTGCCGTGGGGCAGCTGGGAGCCAGCAGCCCAGTTCACCAGAAACCAGGTGGCTTCACTCTTTCCCATCACAAAACTGGAGCAGAACTCCCCGCTCACCTCTGTCCTCTAACTGGGATGGTTTCTCTTTGCAGCAGAAAAGAACAGCTCTGGGATGATCAGCCGCCCTTCTCCAGGGAGGATGGAGTGGATCATCCCTCTGATTGTGGTATCAGCCTTGACCTTCGTGTGCCTCATCCTTCTCATTGCTGTGCTAGTTTACTGGAGGTGAGTAAACCCGGCGGCCCCTGCAGAGCGGGTGTGGGAGGTGGGGTGCTGGCAGGTTCTGCTGGAAGCACACTGCCTGTGGCCTTTTCTTAAGAAAGCTGAGGCAGCTTGAGAGTTGCTACTGCCACCTCCTCGTATCTGGTGAAGCTGGGCAAGCCACTTTTGAGGTCAAGGTGCTCACTTCTGGGGTTTAGTGCAAAAGAGGTTTTTTGCTTGGGAGTCAGAGAGATCCGGGTTCAAATCCCAGCTCTGGAAGCTGCTTGACTCAACTCCCATTTCCACCTGGAGCCTCAGTTTCTAAGCCTGCAAAATGGGTCAATACATGTCATAGCATTTCCAGTTTCTCTGAGACCATGTTCCACTTTGTTGTATCCACGTAGTAAATTCCTTTTTACTTTAAAGTTTTCACAGCGTTGTGCTGAGAATTAAATAGCATATTATGTGACTTTTAATAAATGTAAATTAAAAATGGCATATTGTAAGCCATCCTTGCATTGGCACCGTCCTTGAACTGGTCTTCGCTGGAGCCAGGATACAGTCTCTGTTAAGAAGTTCTGAGCTTTTTCAGCTGCACCACCTCAGTCCAACTGAGGGAGCCAGGCTGACGCAGGAGGCTTCTGCTCTTTCTCTGATGGGCTTCAGCAGCGGTGAACAGGCAACTTACCGTCTTACCCATGCTCACTGCTTTCCATTCATTCAATTAACTTTGAGTCCCTGCCCTGTGCCAGACTCTCCTGTAGGCACTGAGGATACAACAGTAGGTAAAACAGACAAAAATCCCTGCTGCCATGGTGCTGGCATTTAAGTGGGAGAGACAGACAATAAACAAAGCAAATAAGTAAAATACGTATTGCATATGATGGCATTCAGTGTGTAATGGAGAAAACTAAATCTGGAAATGGAAGGAGCGTGCTGGGGGGTGGGGTTGACTGTTCAGTTTCTCCTGGAGTGGTCAAGGGAGGCCTCACTGGGAGGTGATATTCAAGTAAAGACTAAACGAGGAGGGAGCGAAGCAGCCCCATCTGCAGAAAGAGCACGTGCCAAGGCCCCAGGGCAGGAGCTTGGTGTGCTCCAGGAATTAACCAGGAGGTCAGGGGGTCTAGGGCAGATGAGTGAGGGGGGCGTGATAGGAGAAGATGTTGGGAAGAATCAGGGTGGAGGGGGATCGGGCCATGTATAGCTTTGTGGGCCATTGTAAACACTTGGCCTTTTACTCTAAGAGAAGTTGAGTTTGGGCCCGAGTGTGCTGTGATGTGACTTCAGTTTTAACAGGATCTCGTGGCTGTTGGAGATAGACTGCAGAGGGGCAGGGCAGAAGCAGAGACAAGCTGAGAGTCCAAGGAGGTGATGGTGGCTCAGATAAGGTAGCAATGCTTGTGGTGAGAATCGGTTGGATTTTGGTCTAAGCGTATCCTTGGAGTTCTTCTCAATTGGCTAGAACAGGGAGTAAGGAAGCAGGTGGCCTCAGGCTTCCGCAGGCATTGAACAGTAATGATAGCGCTGTCAGTGCCACAGAGCAGCGAGGTTACGAATTGAACTTTGTTTTGGGGTGAGCCTAAGGAACCTAGACTCCCTCCATGCCCTTCCTTCTCCAGGAGAAAGCGATATGAAACAAGCATTTGTCTGGAGCCTGATACTAAATCAGAGGCTGCCTAAGTTCAACTGAGTGCAGAAGTAATGGAAGTCTGTCTGTCCATCTCCTGGCTTTGCTCTGTTGTGTGTGATTTTAGAGTCAGGTTTTCCCCACGTAGGAGCTGGGAGGGCCCCACCGGCCCCAGGCTGTGTGATTCTAGCTTAGCAACCCCAGCATAAAGAAGTGTCTTGTTCCACGTTGCTCTAGGAATACTCTCAGATTGTTTCTGATGGGCCCGCGGTGGGTCCTCTGCCCAGCCCTGAACGCATCCCTGTGGCCAGGCAGCTCACACACAAAGCGTTTACTGCGAGCTTCTAGTAGAAGGGGGCTGTGCACATATCATAAAGAGAGCTTTAAAATCCTTCCATTCCAGATGTATTTTCCTTTTAGGAAAGAACTGTTTACACCTTTGAAAAATTCAGTGACTGCAAATGGAAAATATATATTGAACAATATGTTAATATTTCATGTCATCCAAAATATATTTATAAAGCTATATATAGATTCATAGGTTTGGTTTAAAGTAACCAGAGTGCTAAACTTCACCCGGTAGTCTTGTTAAAAAAATACATGAGGTTTTTTTGTTTTTTTTTTTAACCAAACTCTTAATGTCAGTAGCACAAAAGTGAGTATGAAGGGGGAAATTCTCACAAAATACAGAAAGGAAAATCAAGTTAGCATTAGGATGGATGAATTGATTAAGCATGAGAACAGCCTGGGGGGACAAGGACCTTTTTTCCATCCAACCTGTTTTTATTAATGTGAGAAAAGGAAGCATTGGGGAGCTCACAAAGAAAATTGATAAACGCGGAAGAGACGTGAATTTCCCCTTGGCGAAGCAGAATTGAAGCTAGAACAACAGTGTTTCCCTTGTGCCTTTGGAGGCACAGTGAGAGCAGATGATTGGCAAACAGGCTTGACATAAGGAGAGCAGTGAGGTTGATCAAAACCTGGATCGTTTCCTCCAGCGGCAGGCCTTGTACCCAGGGTTTCAAACCAGCTCGCTGTGGCAGCAATTTCTACCACAACCGAGAAGAACTGATCCTTTGCAGCTATTGTTCTGGTCTCTGACACGTTTGCTTAGAGTTGTTGACTCTGCTGTTTAATCTGTTCATGAAGGAGCGAAAAGTTAAACCCGAGGTCTCTGAATTATTCTGTTTCTCTCCCCATCTCCCATTGTACCACGATGGGACCGTAGTGGTTGCTAATGTTCAGTGCCAGGTGCTGTGCCAAGCACTTGAGTGGCACCGTCTTGTGAATTTTACAAGACAGCCGTCGGGTAGGTGGTATGGTAGGCGCTGTTATCCCCATTTTAAAAGTAGTGGACCAGAGCTCATGGAGGTCAAGTGACTTGCCAGGGCCCTGTAGTAAGTGGTGGAACCTGGCTTGCGCACAGGATGTCTTCACTCGAAAACAGTGAGCTTACTTAGCCACTAAGACTTACGCCTCACTCCATTGTGCTCTGATGGCTGAGCACGACTGCTGTTCTGCCCATCACAGGGAGCTTGGCGTTAGAGGCCCTGTTGCGCCAAAGCTTTGCTTGCTCTTCAAGTCACCCGTGCTCTTTGGCCAGGGAAGGGGAAGGATGCTAACATTCGCTGTGAGCTTACTGTGGGCTTCGCAGTGTGCAATATGCTCATCTGCTGGGCTGCTCAGAACTCTTTTCTCTTGCATTTGACAAAACCCCTTTCACACTGTCTTAAGCACAAGAAAAAACTTTTTTGTTGATATATGAAACGGAAAAGTTCGGGGACTTTAGCCAGGTTGGATTCAGAAGATGGTAAAGGGCATCAGGACTTGGTTTGTTTTACTGGCCTCTGGGACATGCTCCCCTCCCTCTGTGGTCTTTTCTCTGAGGACGCCTCTGACTGTTTCTACCTGGTGGCCTCTGGCCCGTGTTAGGAAAGGGAATTTCTCTTCTCTAATAGTTGCAGGAAAGTCCCAAGATGGTGCCTCTTAGGAATGTCTTAGGTCATTTATCATCCCTGGAGCCCACCAGTGGCCAGAGGGATGGAATAGTCTCATAGGGCCTGGGTCTTGGACTTAGCTACGGAGCCAGTGGTAGGGTCAGTGCCATGGAAACCACGTGGACTGGAACTGGACAAGGGGAGGTTTCTCCAAAGAGTCTTCATGGTCCAGAAAGGTAACTGGATGCAGCTGCCAGGCAGATATAAGTGAGCGGTTTCCTCCAAAAGAGGCTGGGAAATTAGAGTTGGAATCAAGGAGGGTAATGATTTTCACCAAGAAAAGAGAATTTGCTTTTTTGGATAACAAAAAAGCAAATAATAATAATAATGATAATTCTTGAGAAAAGTGTCTTTGGTGAGCTCCGAGTCATGCCCAGCATTCTTGCCTGGCAGATTCAAAGCTAGGAATATGCATGTCGACACGTCGTCATAATCTGATGCCAGGAAGCTCTTGCAGTCCAAGAGCAAGATGCCTTGGGACTGGAAGTAAAACCTAAAGGAAAAAAAAAGCTGATATTGCTTATAAGTCGACTTTCTGGAATAACCTAAGATTGATCTTTGTCTTTACTCTCAGATTTGGAAAGGCTAATTGGGGCAAAAGAAACATGCCAAGATGTGCCCGTGTCCAGAGTTGCTTACACTCCCACAGGGGAAATACACATGTAAACAGTGGAAAAGAAACAGGTGGAGGTGGGTGGACACATGAGCTCAGTGTGGCCAGCCGCGTGGTTCTAAATTAGGACTCAGGTGTTGAGCATGCACTTGCTGTTGACTGGAAAAACAGGTGGGGTGGGAGTACTTTAAATCCCATCCCAATTGCATGATTATTAGAGAGCATGTATATAGCATAGAAGGTTCAGCTCTACCACTGCCCATTCCTACTGCTTCATGGGCAGTGGGCCCATTTGCAGCTTCCTGCTATTGCTGCAGTGTTTATGGAGTTCCTGCCACCTGGTGGACTGAGCCCAGTCATTCAGGGAGGTGGTCCCTTCCCTCAAGGCACTCAGTGCTCACTGGGAGAGGCAGACAGTAAATCAGAGTAGGGGGAGTGTGGAGAGAGGGCTACACCCAGGTTGCTAGGAGAATATGTAGGCAGGACCTCAACCCAGCTAGGAAGCTCCCGGGAAAGTGATGCCCAGGCTGGGTCCTGGAGCCCAAGCAGCCGTTAGCCAAGTGAAGGCTCGGGGCTGCGGAGAGAAAACCTGGCCTCTCTCAAGCAGGTACTTGTGGTTCTGTGAGGCGTGGGAGCAGCTTGGAACAGATCAGAAAGGCCCTGGATGCCACCTGAAGGGGTGTGTGCCTCTCCTTGCAGGTGAAGGAAAGACATGGAAGGAGCCAAAGCTGCGGGGGGACAGGATGAGAAAGAGGCGGCGATGCCTAGAGGCGAGCTCCACCACTAGATGCCTGTGTGGCCTTAGGTGTCCTCAGCAGGAGTGCCATCTGCCCCAAGGGGATGAGAACTGGTTCTTGAAGGGCATGAAAAAATATTACTCTTTTTGCATATAAAGCACAGATACATAGATATAGATGTTTTTAACATACACAGATGTATAGTATATTGGTGCTAGTAAAATTTCACTGGGGGGGTGGGGTGGAAAAAATTACCAAGGCTCCTTAAGGGAGGCACCAATGAGAAAAGGTTGAGAAATACTGCCTTAGACTCCACCACAAGCTTCAGTTTCCTCATCTGCAAAAGGGGGTTAGGAAATGTGCCACGGGGTTCACAAGAGGCTTAAGTACAAGCCGTGGGAAATGCTTACCATGTGCTTAGTTTAGATGCTAGTTGTCGGTTACACCAGATCTGACTCTAGGGAAAAAAATATAAATTTGATTCTGAGTCCCTGCATGCCTAAAAAAAGAAAAGTGGTTGTTTTTAAATAAAGAACATCAAATTTACAGATCTAAAGGAATGTTGTCTCCTGAAATGTGAGCAAATTCTGTAGCTGTACACAATTTCCACAAATAGGCCCATTGCTCAAAATATACTTGAAAATAATTTTTGGAATTTCCTTTTAGGTTTCATTCTTTTGAATCATCTCAGTTGTCAAAGTGTTCATCCTAGAAATAGCTAAAAGTCATCTATTTGGAGATGAATATAATATAAATGTAGGCAAAACAATTGAGCAAAACCACTTTGGGTCACAAAAGGAAAGGGGTGACTATAAAGTTAATAAAATTGGTTTGGGTGATGCTTGTCACCATCCTAAAGGCAATTCCAAATGAGAGCCTCCCCCAAGGAACGAGGTCAAAGATACGACCCCTCAGGAATCAACTTTGTAGTCCAGCAGTCCTCAGGGTTGACTGTCTCATTCAGAGTAAGCTTCGTTAGCTGTGAGCACCAGATATCCCCCAGCACCTCAGTGGCCTCATACCACAAAGACTTATTTCTCATCCACATGAAGTAAGATGGGGTTGGGCAGCCCTCCTCAACCTGTGGCACACGTGTCTCCCGAGATGCTGCCCCAGGAGAAGAAAACTGGAGAAGGAGCCCAGCTCTCAGCTGCTTGGCCCAGATGCAAAACCTTTCACCACCATTCACACCTTCGGCCAGAGATGGTCACACAGGTTGACCTCTGTCCATGGAACACAAGAAAAGGTAGGGGAGCCCACAGGCATTTGGTGAGCACCACAAGTATCCTCCAGTGTTTTGGCCCATTGGGTTAAGAGTATGTCTCTGGAAAGGGACTTTTTCATTAGTCTCATAACTTCAAATTTGGCCCAAACTAAAAAATATAGATGGAACCCTGAAATATTTTTGTCAACTGAAAGGTATACAGAGCTCTACTGGGGGCTGTTTGAGCAGTATTTTTGCAGAGAGCAACATGGATCTCTAGGGAGAGATGTCTTTTGAAATACGTATTAACAGGTGGGATGCTACAGTTCCTCCCCGAATACTCCTCGCAAAGGTCTGCCTCGGAGAGATGTAGGAACCCAAACCTATAAAGAATGCAGAAGTGCCTGTGAAGCTAGAAGGAGGTGCATACAAAGTGGTTTTGGACAAGGGGCAGGGTTGTGGGGCAGCTAATAACAGGGAAGTTCACTAACAGAGCGTACCTCCCTTTGCAGTAATAAATAACTTATAAAAATGTGGGCCTTATAAATATTGCAGTCTGTGTCAGCCATGCAGTGCTTCATTCCTGTAGTAGTAGCTGTTGAAAAGGGAGCGAGAAGGAATCAATTCAGTAGATTTTGAAGTGTGCCCTTTGGCCTTAGTACTTGAGATGGTGATTAAATGCACCTTTTGAATTACTACAGTCAGAAAGCGCGTTCCAAGAGCTCCGGATCCCCTGCCTTATTAAGACAAGCTGTTTAGATGGCACTAATGTGCTGACGTTCCTGAAAAGACTTGGAGCAGCACAGCTGCTGCCACTCAGAAGACGACGTTTTTTGGACGGTCTGTTTCTTTTTGATTTGTGTATTTTGAAGTAGAGGCTGGGAGAGGAGCAAAGTGCAGCATCTCCCATCAGTTGCTTGGCCGTGCAACTTGTTTATCAGCTGTTCCAGAGAAGAATTTAGCTACTGTGGGTTGGAATTGTGAGTATTGCAAAGATATTTTTTAATTTTTTTTTTTTTCCTATAATATTGAGAAAAGTTGCTTTGAAGGTAGCTCTTCTCTCTCTGATGGGCAAAGTCTCAGCCCTGAAATGGCGTCTTCTATCTTATTAAGGCCTGTACAGCCCAGATCATTTTATTGAATATTCACCATTGTCAGACATGTGCTAAGCAGATTATAATCACTTAATCAGCATACAAACCCTAGGAAGTAGTTAGTATTATTGTGACCATTTTGCAGATCAGAAAACTGAGGCTTAGCCCAAATCATAGGATCAGTCTTTCCTAGACCCTGGATTTGAACCCAGGAAATTGACTTCACACCCCACTGTCTCAATCCTGCCGAGAAGAGGTAGTGCGTGCCCAGAGACGTTGACGTTCTTCCTCCACCTGCCTTTATAGTGTGTGTGTTTGTGTGTCAGAAAGACACTAGGGAAGGAAAACTTCTCAACTGTTACACCACCTTCCTAAAGTGATAAACTGGTGGTAAACTGGTTTGGAAGCCCAGATATAAACCACCCTATGGTTTGGATTTACCAAAATCACGTGGAGGAAAGCTTCACGGGACCAGCTATATTTTTATGTCTTCCAAAAGCCATCTCCATTACTTTGAGAAGATTTTGATGTTGAATACTATAACCTATTTGGTTTGTCTTATCCCAGTTGACCAGTGGTAGTTGCCATGAAGATAAATTTAGCATCTTATTGACCACAATTTTAACTCAGAAAAGAACTTCCCAGAAGTATAGAGTAGCCTTTCTTCTTCGAGCTAACTACACTGTACAGATTCTGGAATAGAAAACTGGAAACTCTCTTAAGCGGGAATTGTAACATCTGACCCAGATTTGTTGAAGTTCAGTATTAGGAGGATTTCATTCTCCGATCTGGTAAATTCACGTCCCTCTTCAGCACGTGACCGAGCCATCTGTAAATTCTGTGATAAATCAGCCGGCACCCATTTAGCCGCATGTGCCGGTAGGAAAAGGTCTCTCTTCTACTCCAAGTTCCATCTTTAGACTTTCAGAAATTTTGCCATGTGTTGGTGCCTCCTCATTAAGAACACTGTTCATGAAAACAAGTGAGTTGTGTTGACATTGCAATTTTTTTCTTCCGTGGATGTTCATTGGGAGACAGGGTGTAATAAATACGAGGGGAGGCAAATCGCAGATGTGGGGTTGGGGGGAGGTTGTGTTTGGCATAATGAGGCTCGGCAAACAAACAGATGCATGTGAAAGTCAAGTGTGGGTATGTGCTAACACCCCACTTGTGCTCACGGAGTGACTGACCACATGTGCCTCACTGGAAAGCGGAGCCCCTCTGTATTCCCACAGTAGTGACAATGACACGCTGAGCTGCCACCATCACAGGCACACACTCTTCTTCCATCTGCTCTAGCAGCCGATGCTTCCAAGTGACTTCCTGATGGCTGGAATGATTCTAGGTACTTGCTCCCCTTCTACCCCATCAGAGCCACAGAGGAGCCACAGAGGAGAAGATGCTTTCTCCATGCCGGTAATGTGAAGGGAAAAGCGCGTTCCGTTATCCAACCCTCGCAGCAGCCATGGGTGGTGAGCAAGGCCTCAGGGACCACATCACCCTTGTCCCAAGAAAGAAACAGTTTCTAGAAGGTGAAGTGACTTTCCCAGGATCACACAGCTAGTGAGTTTTGGAGTTACTCACACCTGGGGTTTTTGTTTTTTTGTTTTAACCTAAGACCCTTTAGGCCTGCCCGTTTATTTGTTCCTCATTCAGAGACATTTCTGAAGCACCTGGTGTGTGCCCGGCACTGGCGGGTCAGAGAGGCGTTAGAGTGTTTGTTTGCAAGGGGCTTGCTGGAGGAGATGAGCAGGCCAACAAAAACTAGCCCCAAACAGAGGGCAAACACTTGTGGGCTCCAGACCAGTTTTATGTTGTTTTTAAAAATCTGAATTACTTTGAAAACAGGGAGATTCCACTTAAAATCCCGGGTTGTAGGTTCTTGTGATGACCTGGAGGGCTGGCAGCATGGTTCTCACATCCCCTTGTGGCACTGGTGGACTGGTTGGAGCTGACTGGTGGTCCCCTGTGAGAGCAGGTACCCGACTCTCCCCTCTGCTGGTCCCAGCCTGCCCTCTGAGGGGGCGGGGAGGGTTGAATTTGCACTCTCTTGGGTTGCAGTAGTGATAAAGGGAACAGTGTCTTCTAGGAGGGACGCTGAACGTGGTGTGGGAAGGAAGCAGAGGCAACTCGAGAAGGCTTTTTGGAGGAGGGGAGGTTTGAATTATGATTTTCACAAAACAAAGAAAGGACTGGTGCCCCAGGCAGAGAGAACTGCAAAGGATCACTAGAGGCCCGCGATCAAGGCAGGATGCTCTGTCTCAACGCCCTTATGCAAAGAAAATTCCACTTCTGTAGGTAGAATCAGATTCTTTTCCAGGCGATTCTGCATTGTCAAAGGTCAGTTCAAGTGACTAACTGTCCTCTTGTGCTCAGGCAGGGAATGAAAATCAAGAAGTGGTTTTATATAAAACTTTTCTCAAATCTAGAAAAACTTGAGCTTCCAAGTCTTAGTTTTTGGTGGCTTTGTGTGATCGCCTTTATCTTTTCTGCCGACTGACCATTCACCAAACCTCAGGTATTCCGGGCGTCGATTTTTTTCATCTTAAACTGGTGATTGCCCATGCCACTCATCTCTTTCTGGACCCTGTATCAGTGGCCATATTTCAGGATTTTTTTTTAATCATTAGGGATAATTTTTGCAGTTGAGCTCTTCAAAGCCTGACAATGTGTCAAGCCAGTGGGGAGAGCTAAAACGTATTTCATGATGCCAAAATATGGCTTGCCTCAGAGGGTTTGAGTTTATGATGACACTGTGGTGTTAAACTGTCTTGTTCTGAGATGCTAAAAGGGATGGGGGTGGGGAGCCTTTTGAGGTCCCCAGCTGTTCCCTGAGGTGGGTGCCTTTTTTTTTTTTTTTTT
>JAQZBX010065177.1:0-16356 GCA_029593785.1 Cabassous unicinctus | reverse complement strand
GTCTAGCAACCAATGAATGGATAAACAAAACATGCTATATATGTACAATGGAATACTATGCTGTTGTAAGAAGAAGTGAAATTGGGATACATATGATAACATGTGTTTTATAAAGACCTAAATAAATGAAAGAATATTCCATGTTCAAGTATTTGAAGATATATTGTTAACGTGTCAATTCTACCCAAAGTTATTTAGAGATTCAATGTAATCCAAATCAAAATTCCATCAGATATCTTTGCATTTATGGAAAAGCCAATAAACAAATTTGCATGGGGGGTATAGCATCCAAATAACCAAAAACATTTTCAAGAAGAAGAAAGATTTTAGAGCACTAACAGTTTCCAATTCCCAATTTATTATCAGACTACAGTAATCAAAATATCACTACACTAGTACAAAGGCAGACATGTAGACTATTAGAATTAAATGGGAGTTCAAAATAGACCTTCATGTCTATGGCCAACAATGATTAAAGAATAGTCTCTTCAATATACGGTATTGGGAAAATTGGCTAGGTATATGCAAAAAAAATGAATGTGGAATTCATTTGAACAATTCATTTGAACTCACAATTGAACAAATAACTAAATATAATAAAGAAAACTATAAAATATCTTGTAGATTGAATTATGTACACCAAATGTTTATTTATTTTTTAACATTAATAAATTCCTGCAGTTGTAAATCCATTTTAAATAGGACTTTTTAGTTAAGGTGTAGTCAATTGAATAAGTTTGGGCTGTAATACAATTACTTCCATCTTTTACAAGCAGAATGAAATTCAGATATATAGAGAAAGGCAATGTAGAGGATGTAAATCAATGGGACCATGAATAGAAAAGAGGATGGCCATGCCATGTGCACTGCCATATGACAGAAAAGTCAAGTGAAGGATCCCTGGCAGCCAGAACAAAAACACTCCAGTCTTTGGGGAGAAAGAATCAACTTTCTAATGCCTTGATTTTGGACTTGTACCAGCCTCAAAACTGTGAACAAATAAAATCCTGTTGTTTAATCTAAACCATTTTATGTTATTTGCTTTAGAAGGCAGGAAATTAAGACAAACTCTTAGAGAGAAATATAGGGAAATCTTTACATTTATATCAAAAACCAAATGCAAAAGAAAAAAATAGATAAATGGGAGTTTAGCAAAATTAAGAAAAAGTATTCATCAAAGTACTTTATCATGAATGTAAACAAAAACCTACAGAATGGTAAAAATATTTAGAGATTATTTATCAAAAGGTTTGTTATCAAGATTGTATAAAAAAATCTTAAAACTCAGCAACAAAAAGGCATACAACCCAATTCAATTAAGGAGCAAAATTAGAATATATTTTTCTTCAAATAAAATAGACAAATGCTCAATAAAGACTTGAAAATATTCAAAACCTCAATACCATTAGGAAAATGCAAATCAAACAAACAATGAGATAAAACTTCATACCCACTAAAATGCTTACTATGAAAACCAGAAAATAACAAATGTTGGAGATGATTTGAAGAAGTTGTACACTTGTTTATTGTTGGTGAGAAAGTCAAAGGATGCTGGTGCATCTGCTTTGGAAATGAAAGTTAGGTTTATCACCTGGCAATGCCACTTCCAGGCAAATAGAAGTTGAAATCAAGGGCTTCAACAGATATTTTCACATCAATGTTCATAGTGGCACTATTCAAAACCGGCAAAAATGGAAGCAAACCAAATGTGCATCATCACATGAATGTATAAGAAAAAGGCAGTAAATACATAGAAAGAAATATTATTCTACCACAAAAAGGAATTAAGTACTCAAACATGCAACAAAATGCAGGAATTTGAAGACATCACATTGATTAAAATAAGCAAGATCCAAACGGACAAATATTCTATGATATCACTGGTAAAATTAGCATATGCAAATTAATAAAGTCAGAAACTAGAATACAGGGTATCAGGGCCTGGATTGGGAGTAGGAAATGGGGATTTAATGCTTAATTGCTACTGAGTTTCTCTTTGGGATGATGGAAAAGTTTTGGTAATGGATATTGGTGATGGTATCACAAAAAGATGACTATTACCACCACTGAGCAGGGGCAATGAGGACATCGATCACTCGTATCATCTTAAACACTCAGTAAAGTTTTGGTAGTTAATAAAGCTATCTGTTTAAATTGTTTCTCCACTTTTGCAAAGTGCAGAAATTAAAAGAAACCACAAAGAAAATAGAAACAGATTACCAGGTGGGGTGGGGGTGGAGCATGGGGAGTTAATGCTTAATTAGTAAAGAATTTGTTGTGAAGGAAAACTTTCAGTAATGGATCAAGGTGATGGTAGCCCAACATTAATTAATACCACTAAATTGTTATTTGAAGGTGGCTAAAATGTGAAATTTTAGTTTTTTATATTAACAAAATAAATTTTTTAAAAAAACCCACAGAAATTTATAATACAAAGAGTGAACCTTAATGTGAACTATAGACTAAGTTTGTAGTTAATTGTAATAATTTTGCTTTATCAATTGTAATAAAGGTACCACACTAATGTAAAATGTTAATAATAGGGAAAATTATGTGTGGGGGTTTGATGGGTATATGGCAACTCTGTATTTCTGCATGATCTTTCTGTAAATCTGTAACTGTTTAAATTATATATATGGGGAAGCGGGAATGGATAGAGCCCCTGTTTACCATATGGGAGACCCAGGGTTTGCTTCCCGGGGCCTCCTTGTGAGGGCAGGCCGGCCCAGGCAGCCTAGTGGCCTGATGCAGCAAACCCTCACAACAGGAAGCGGGTGTGGCTCAACTGGTAGAGCCCCCGTTTACCATGTGTGAGGCCCTGGGTTCGCTTCCCGGCCTCTCCTTGTGAGGGCAGGTCGGCCCGCGCGGCGCGAGGGCCTGATGCAGCAGGACCTCATAGCAAGGGGAATATAAGCAGACATGGAGAAGACACACAGCGAATGGACACAGCAAGCACAAGCGGCAAGGGGGGAATAAATAAATAAATAAATAAATCTAAAATAAATAAATAAATAAATAAATTATATATATATTAGACCTAAACAAAAAAGAATCCACACATAATTGAAAAGATATTAGAGAAAAACAATTAGCCCTAAATGTTTTAAATACTCCCATAAACACTAGAAGTTATATGGATATAACCAATACAAGCAAATCAACTTTGTTATTATTAATATTGATTAAAATCTTCATGAAAATGTAAAATATTGCAAACAAAAAGATATTAAATATCTAAACAAAATATTAGTAAAATGAAAGTTCTAATTTGTTAAATAAGTTGAAGTTAGTATACTTTTTTTAATTAATGAGGAGGTTTCAAGAACCTAAAAAAACTTACAGGGGAGAGATTTGGGCAGAATGTTAGCCTTTCAGTTAATATTGGAAATCATGCCTGAAAGTGAAACAATGCTTTGTGGAGGAGGAATATTAGGTGGAATGCTTTCCTTAGATACTCTGTGCAGGTGAGAAGATGAAACAGAGTGATAGCAAGGCAACTCTGAATACACACTGACAAGAATAACTTTAATATATGATGATACAAAGGAGAAAAGCAAGGACTTACATACATGTCTTATAAAAGATTAAAATTATAGAATTATGAGGAATAATCCTGTGATCTTATTTGGAATAAAAGCATTCTTGTCAGATCCACAGAACTGTTCACTAACTTTGTTACAGAAACAGTTTCTAGATCATTCCATCATAGATGGGAGATATCAGAAGTCATCCTAGTTCCCTGGTACATGAAGAAAACCAGTCACAGTTCTACAGTGTTCAAACCACCAGCTAATATGGAAAATTTCATATACATCATGTGTTGTTGATGACTTGATGTTGAAGAGAAAAAAAATATTCACTGGATATACTGATAGTTTTAAACCATCTTTTTTCAGGAATAGTGTAAATACAGATGAATGATTGAAAGTTTATTGAATTTTGATCTCATAGTAAATCTTTTCATTTGCATAGATTCTTTTATTCTGTGAATTCCAGTGTTAACATATCTCAGCAGATTTCGTGTAGAAAATAAAAAAGAAATATGTGCTTTCATTCAATTCAAGACTGCCAGTTGTTAATTTCCTGTATCATGATTTCCAGCTTAGAAGCCTTATATCAATGCCATTTTTAGCATATTATTTATTGATATTGTGGATTGTTTCCATTTTGGTTTTTAGTATCAATTTAATAATTTATACTTTGACTTCCATGGACATTCACCATATAAATAGACATGAGCAACCTCACCATAATCACAGAATTCATTTTCAAGGAAAGCTCAAGCTCCCAGGATCTCCAAGTCTTGCAAGTTCTGCTGCTTTTAGTGATTAATCTCAGAGTTGTGACTGGGAATCTTCTAACTGTTACTATCATTGTACCCAACCCAACTCAACATTCTTCAGTGCATTTCTTTATGGGTAATTTATCCCTCATAGATCATCAATGCTGAATTTCAGATTCTGTTCCTTAAATGACTATAACTTTTATGACAAGGAGTAAATTGATTTCTCACCCAGCATGGGCTGCAAAATTTCCTCGTTATCCTCTTTGAACCTGTGGAATTTGCCTTCCTATCTGTGATGTCCTATGACTGCTGAGGTGCCATTTGTCACCCTCTGCACTACGGATGCACCATCATGTTATGTCCATGCACACAGGCAGCTGGTGGATCATTGACAAGTGGGTTGATCCACTCTGCTTTCCACACAGACTCCATGTCCAGTCCATGTTGCCCTTAACAGAGTCCAATGTGATCCAGCAATATTTATGTGATATACCTAAAATTTTGAGGATCAAATTTCCAGATGTTCAGTTTTCTGAATTTGTGGTCCCTTTTTTAAGTGCCCATATGGGCTTAATATGTTTTGCCTTTTTAATTATGTCATATATTAATATATATTCAATGGTGATTAGCACACATTCTGTGGAAGCCTATAATAAAGAATTATCCACCTGCATCCCACAGTTGGGAATTCTGCTTATATTGACAATTTCTGCATTGTTTGCTGTCTTATACCCCATTGCAGATGAAGCATCTCTTAAAGATCTTCTCATAGCCACGTTTTACACCATGGTGCCCCCACTTATAAACCCAGTAATCTATATTGTGCAGTATAGAGAGATTAAGAATGCTCAAAGCAGAATGTTCAGCAGATATGTTCAGTTCTAAAGAAAGGATTTCCTTATGTGAAAAATACCTAAAAACAAAAATGATTAATTTATACTTGATATTTATATTTGAATCTTTCCCTTTAAAATATCTAGAGTATTGCTGTCAGTTAACTTTTGGTTGTTCACATGTATCCATCAGCTATATACCTCCCTGTTTTAGTTTTCATTCACAGTTCCATATTTGCATAATTCTTGTGTTGTTCTTGAAATGGCTTTCCACATTGTTTTGGAAAATTATTGTTATGGTATTGAGCTAAAAACAATTATGCATCATAAAGAGAAGAAAATGTCTTTATATCAGTATCTTAACACTTACCTATTCTTTCTAGATAATTTCATGATACCAGATACTGCCATCCTGGAAGAAAATATAATGTGTTTTGAGTTATAGAAACATTATTTTTAAATTTCCCTTCTTCTATATTCATGCATATACATGTGTCTAATGATAATAATAAAGTTATTAGTAGAAGAAACAACTGTGGAAGTGAGGACTTTCCAGGAATTTAGCACTGAGATAGGAACAAATGCCGGAACCCTTGAAGAGTTATCTCCCTTATTAAACAGGGAAACTATAAAAATCTTACCCTTTAACACAGAAGATATTTTGCCAGAATTTGGTCCTTCCCTGAGCTCTGTGTGTAAAGATGTATCCCATACTTGTTCCATTCAAGTTTTGTACATGATGAAAAACAAGGACTCAATAGTTATAGAATGGAGTATGATGTAGCAATAAGTGATATTGTGTTTTCCTTCATAATACTAGATACCGCTAATACTGAGATTCACTCTTCCCACCGATAAGATGCAAAAGGTATCTTCTCAAAATGGAATGAGTTGTATTTTTCTGATTCTGTAAGGCTGAGCCAGCATTCTGGTAGTAAGACTATATTAGCCCTTTTTTTTCTCAGAAATAAATTAATTGAAGCCTGCATTTTAAATTTCAGAATCCTATCCAGAAAATGCTGAGTATTTAGGAATTTATGTTCACTTATATTCAGTTGACAAGTCAGTCTCATTGTGGCCTATTACGTAGTGTTAAACATAGATGCAAGCAGTTAATGAGGAATACAGGCCTTCTGTCATGCAAAACTAATAATCCTAGAAAAATAATCAAAATCCTGAACTTTGAAAATATTCATCCAATGTCTAAAATATATACATATATTTTCAATATTTTGAAAATTAATATTTCAAAATATTAATATATTAAAAATATTAATAATTCATATTTCTTTTAAAACATATTTGTGCCACCTAGGTCTCTTTCACAGACAGCTGTTACTTTTGTAAAGGCATCACTGACTGAATTTGTATACAATTCAGAGATATACAAAGAGAATACCTATCAGAATCTTTCATGTGTGAATAACTCTTCATATTTCAGCCAACTCTTATTTTTTTTAAATTTATATTTACATATAGAATTTCTATGCAAGTTTCTTCCCTCTGGATATTTCAATATTCATATCTATTTAATTTTTTAAAAAGTTATTGTAGTTTTCACTCATTCATAAAAATACATAAACAATAAGTGTATAAGTATATTTATGAACTTACAAAACAAACTTACATAACATCATACAGGACTCCATAGCTATTTAATTTTAATTCCCTGTGCTCCTGATAAAAGTCAAATACCTTTTTGTTTCTTATGCTTTTATTTTCTTATTTTAAGATATTGTATTTTATGGATTTCTGAAATTCTACACTGATTTTTCTAAGTGTGTTTTTAATTAATGTGTCAGCATATGGTACACTATATCAATCAGAAAACTTAATTTTATCATCAGTGAAAAGTTGTTCTTAGACATGATTTATGTAGTATTTAATCAACAATTTCTTTTTATTCCAGGATTGGATTGAACATTTATTTCTTCAGTATTTTCTACATATTTGTATTAAAATTATATTTATGAAAAAAAATCCTTCTTGATCTCTTCAAACCTAAGAAATGAATATTTAATGTTAGAGATTTTGTTTATACACATACATACTATCCCCTATTATTCTAGCTGTCTTTAATCTGTAATATATACTTTTCATAGCATAATACAGTTGAAAAATTATCCTTTAACTTTTTGAATATTATATTAAACAGAGGCATAACAATAGCATAAGTTCCAATGGACTGACTCTGTATCTTTCTAGTCATTTAAAAATATTTCTTTATGCTCTTTCTCATTTGAACTCTCCATTTCTGACAATGCTGTATAGTAATGGGATGTCTGTAAACAGTTGTATATGTGGCAATTGAAAGCTGTTTAGGAACTCTGTTCTTTGGCAATAATTATTTGGAGAGTTGTGCAATGATAAGCAAGCATGGAGGAGCACATGGCTTTTGGGTGTCCCATCAATGCCACTTTGCAGGTCTCTTTCTTGTCAGGCTTCAATCCATAAAAACTGCCAATGGTGCCCCTTAACATTTTAATTAGTATCTTTTTCAATACACAGGAACCTTCAGATTGTTTTAACCTGCATGTGGCTGCCTGCTGAGTGTTACTGTTGTTAGCAGGATGAGGCTAAGTGATTTGATTCTTCACCAAGCAAAATATCAATATACTACATGTATGCATTACATGCCCATTACTTTTCCCAGAAGCTATATATTTTTTATTTTTAAGATGCATAAAAGCATATATCCATCATTGTCCCCCATGTATACTAATACTTCCTCCACTATGCTTTGGACATAAATTTTCATACATTGATTGATTTCAAAATCTATTAAGTTCAAATCATGAGTACCTGCCTATTGTGTTCATCATGGACGTTCATTATTTTGCTTGTTCTTACTATTATGTTGATGGTTTCTTTATAAGAATCCGTATGATATGCATATATCTTAGACTAAATGTCTATGGAAGATTTTAAGTGAGATATGGCATAAAGATGCATGCATTTCATAAAACAAAGAAAGAAATGATTTTTAAAACTAAAATAGTTAAAAAGATGAGTGGATCCTTCAGTTATTTGTTCCTGACAGGAACTCAGAAACTACTGCTTGATCTTGAAAACATTTATACTTCTCAATAAACCTTATTTTTCAATTCCTCCTTATGTTAGCATGTTAGAGTCATGAATTCAGATACAGTTGATCTATGTATATCAGGATAGAAACACCACCTCCCTCCTTCATATTAATGATCAGGAAATTTGGATTAAATACATTTAAGCAAGAAGTACAAAATCCACTAGTGTATTGGTGGGTTGGTTAAACAAAGCTCACAGGTCAGTTGAGAATTTATATTCCCTTTCTTTCACACTGTTTGGTGCTAAGTTTTCAGTATAGAAATAGCTAACAGGGACTACTTCTTAAATTCTAATCAATTACCATAGTAAAATGCACAATTATCTATTGGAGAAGAGAAAATTAAACCATATCTCTTGGAAATGAGAATAAATGGGCTGAGTTCATTTTAAAGGATTAACTAGAAATTTTAGTAGTAACAATATTTCCCTCTTCTTTAGAGGTAACCACCTTTCTGTCTTTTAGTGATGCATTAACTCATTGTTTTAGTTTCCTAGGTTGCTTAAGCAAATAGCTTGCAAAATGATGGCTTGAATAATGGACAGCCATAGTTTTGAGGCTAATAGAAAGTCTCAGTGAAAGTATCACTAAGGCAATGCTTTCTTCCTGAAGACTGGAATTCTGGGGTTGACTGCAAGTGATCCTTGGTCCTGGGCTCCTCTGTCACATGATACTGCACATGGAGGCCTCTCTTTTTGTCTCCCTTTTCTTCTTAATGCCATTGATTTTGAGCTTCTCTGTGGATTTCTGTCTATCTATCTGAATTTCATTCTGCTGATAAAAACTACAATAAGAGGATTAAGAGCCATCCTGATTGTGGTGGGCAACACGTTAACCAAAGTAACCTCATTAAAGGACCTTTTTGAGATATATTCACATACCGTATGATTCTATGCAAAGCATATAATCAATAGCTTTTTTTTCAGCTGTTAAAAATTCCTTTATTGAAAAATTGTAAAATAAATAGAAAAAGAGATTGAAAGAAATGACAAATTTTAAATGATAGTGCAGGGCCAGATTAGATTTAATACAATCAATTATAAAAAATATATAGAATAACATTTGTAAAAGTAAATGATAAGTCCAATAAAATTGAAATTAATTATAACCTAATTCTAATTTATATATTACAGCTCTACTTATTAGGCATAATAATCACTAAGAATGAAATCAATTATTGGTATTGTTATTTAATTTCCATTTAGTCTGTAATTCTTCCTAGATATTCAAATTTCTATTTGGAAATTCTTCACACCTTATTGGAATGACTTACAGCACATAAATTTTGCCAACTCATAATTTTATGAAGAAGAAAAACTCAAAATCTTGTTCAACAGTAGTCATGCTAGATCATGATTGTTCTAGACAGATATTTTAATTAAAGAGTATTAAAAAGAAAAGGTTAAAGGAAAATGAAGTATCCAAAAATATATCTCTTCTCCAGCCCTCCTCAATTAAAAGTAAGTGTTTATTTTGTATGAAAAAAATTAGAATACTGATCACAGGAACAAGTTGCCAGTTGCATGGAGTAATTATTGTTTATATACTACAATGTTGTTATTTTACATTTATTTGGTCTGCTCTAGCTCTTTTTTGGTTACTATTTGCATGGAATACCTTTTTCCAACCTTTCACTTTTAACCTGGTTGTGTCCTTATGTCTGAGGTGGTTTCTTGTAGACAACATATAAACGGCTCATATTTTTTAAATCTATTCTATCAGACTATGTATTTTGATTGGGAAATTCAATCCATTAAGATATAAATAATTGTGCAAGAATAGCTAGAAATAGCAGCTATGTAAATCAGGGGAAACAGAGCGATTGAGAGGTGGGGAATTTTTTTGTTTCTTCTTATTATTATTGAAATAAAGAAAAAGCTTTAATAATGATTGAAGTGACAAACACACAACTATGTGGTTATACTAAATACCATTGATTGTACACTTTGGATAAAATGTTTGCTTTATTAATATGTCTCAATAAAATTGATTGTAAAAACAAATCCAAATTTGGAAAAATTTCAAAGATTCAGAGACAATTTATATGATATTTTCTGCTGTAAAAATGTCTTGTGGAAAATGGTAATCCGAATAATGGCAAAAATTCAATTACTCTGTGTGTGTTGGAAGATCCTTCTGCATGATCCTGCAATGACAGAAACAGGCCATTTTAAGTTTTGTTAAGATCTTTACATGGGTATGTCACAAAATTTAAACCATACTGTAAACCATTAACCATGGTTAGTTGCAAAGCTTAAATAATTATATATTGATTGTAACAAATATACCAGACTCATGTAAGATGTTATTAATAATGGAGAATGGCAGAGGGGGAGGGTTTGGGTATATGGGAATCCCCTATATTTTCTATGTGAGTTTTCTGCAACATAAATCTTGTTTAAAAAACAAACAAACAAATAAAAAACAGCAAACAAAAAGCAAAACCAAGACATTGGAGGAAGATATGGAAGAAATTGTCACTGTACATAAAAGGTAGCTGACCTTACAATGATGAAAGACACAATAAAAAATGTTTTTATTTCTTATCTTCGTATTTTATTTGCTATTTCTAAATTATTATTATTTCATTTTATTATTTTTATTTATTTATATTTTGGCATTGTTTTTGGGGACATTTAGGATCACACAAGGGTCACAACTGTGACAGGGGAGGATGACTGGTGTGGGGTGTTGGTGATGGGGAAGGATTCACCTGTGGCATGCCTCTATGGAATATGAATATGTTCAAGTGGTCATGGGGTGTTGTCTTGGTGGCTGGAGACCCACACAATAACCAAAAGAATATTGAATTCCCATCCTGGGCAGTCCTACTACATCCTCTAATAGAGCAACAAGAATCCCCTGAGTACATGGATACTGCCTAGCAAAGGAGAACAGACCATTATGTCAGGTCCTTGATATTGATGATTGTACTTATGAACCTTGTTCTTGTGAAATGGAAACTTAGCCTAATATCATATATTGCCTAAGATTTACCCCCTGAAAACCTCCTTGTTACTGAAATGTGGGGTCTCTCTCAGCCAAACTCAACATATAAATGAACTGCCTTCGCCCTCCCTACCCTGGCATGGGACATGACTCTCAGGGATGAGCCTCCCTGGCAATGAGGGATTATTGCCAAGTGTGAATTAATGAAGCATTTGGAAAAAGACCTTCACCAGAGGGGGAAATATTAAATACAAATGAGTTTCTCTGGCTAAGAGATTTCAAAATGAATCAGGATTTCATTCCAGAGGTTATGTTTATGTACCTTGCAGCAGGATCTCATTGATTGCCACAGTAAACAGTGACTCAAGCAAGGGTTCACTTGAGGGCTCTAGAGATATCTAGACACCATAGGCAGGTCAGACAATCTCAGGAATTTGGCACCCTGTCACTGGGCCTTACTTTGGAATATATGTTCCCCAATGTAACAGAGTTAGACTCATTTATAATTTTCCTACATATGAGTCTTCTGCCCCTTTTATTTGATCCTATAGTTAGCACTATCATCATTAAATTTATGTCCCAGAGCCTTAAATCTTTGGTCTGTTCATATACCTGTTGAACAATACATCTCAGCAGAGTTGTAACACCTACTCTCCAGTTTATTGGACTCACCTAAGAGAACTATAATGATGCACATCACTCATCCCAAACACAGAGAGTATCTACAGCTGCAAGCAAGACAGTTCCATCCATCTGCTCCATGGATCTAAGTCCCCTGTCAGAATCAGAGTGGGCTTCATCATCCCAAAATCCTCAAGATTGAGGAATGAGCAAATTTAAAGGAGAATTCTAACTATGGACTAAATTAGACTTATTATTCTAGCAATGGAAGAACTTTTAACATTGATATGAAAGCAGTGGCCACCAGAGGTTCTGAGGGGAGGGAAAGTGAAGAAAAGGTGTAATATTTGGCATTTCAGGGACAATAGAATTGTTCTACATGGCATTGAATTGATGGATACATGCCATTATATATTTTGCCATAACCTATAACATTGTATGGTACAAAATGTAAACCATAATGCAAACTAAAGATCATGGTTCATAGCAAACCTTCAATATGAACTCATCAATTGTAACAAATTTACCATACTAAAGAAAGATGTTGTTAATGAGGAAAAGTGAAGGAGGGAGAGGTGGTAGGGAATATGGGAATTCCCCTATATTTTTATGTAAAATTCAAGTAATGTAAAGATTCTTTCAAAATAGAATAGAATAGAATAGAATAGAATAGAATAGAATAGAATAGAATAGAATAGAATAGAATAGGAATAGAATAAAATAAAAAAATAAAAATTTCACCTGAAGGCTTTTTCTCAGCTTTATGTTATATGAGTCAATAAGTTTTATTACATTAAGAAAAGATCCTACTTCATGCACTGGAATGGATTAAGTTTAAGAATATGTTTTTCTGGGGTACATACAACTCCAAACGACCAAACATTGAATTCAGTTCTCAGAGGCCAGAATAACAAAAATGGTTCTCTTGCTGAAAAGCATGCCCATTGTGTGTTGGCTAAGCAGATCTTTAATTTTAATAGATTATGCTTGATGTAGTTTATGTTATTCTTAACATTTTATTGCTTATCCCTATAATAGGATTGTGTTCCAGTCCCTATAGATATATTGATATAAAGATTAACCATGTAGCAATCTTTGGAAAAATATAATATAAGAGAAGGGAAGAATGTGGATGCAAGTGCTTGGTTATCTTAAAACAAACACCCATCCTGTTTCCTCTTTGACACATGGGTAGAGACTGTAAAATCAGCTTTAGTTCCAGAAAGAAGATCTGCAGCTAACATGTTAATCATCACTTCGAACTAAATATATACAAAAAATGAGGGTATAGTCAAAAGTAACATAGCTTAAGTACATTTATACATTGCCACATTATTTTCTAAACTGATTTTAGTGATTAATACTCATATTTGCAAAGGGTGAGAGTTCTCTTTGCTCAACTTCATTAATACTTTAAATTCTCAGATAATTTTTTACTGATATTAAATATATACACATATATACTGATTTTAACATTTATTGATCTGTAATTTCCTTTTATATATCATCTTTATTTGGTTTTGATTTTAGGGATATGTTGGTCTCATATAATGAATTAGTGTTTCCCTCTTTAATTTTTTGGAAGTGTTTGAGAAGGATTGGTATTAATTCTTTTTGGAATGTATGCTAGAATTGACCTGTGAAACCATCTGATCATGGACATTTCTTTTTGGGAGGTTTTCGATGACTGAATCAATTTCTTTATTTACAATACATTTGTTGAGATCTTCTATTTTGTCTAGAGTTAGTGTATGTTGTGCATATGTTTAGAGAAATTTGTACATTTCATCTAGATTGTCTAATTTTTGAACATACAGATGTTCATTGTAACCTATTAAGATTCTTTTTATTTCTGTGGGTTAAGTAGTAATGCTCACCCCCATTTATGACTGTATTTATTGTGTCTTCTCTCTCTTTTTCTGTCAGTCTAGGAAAGGGGATATCAATTTTACTGATCTTTTCCAAGAACTGACTTTTGCTTGCTCTCTACTGTTTTGTTCTGTTTCATTTATTTCTACTCTAATCTTTCTTTCCTTCTGCTTACCTTGGGTTTAATTTGCTTTTCCTTTTCTTGTTTTCCCAGATATGCAATTAGGTCTTTTACTTTAGTTCTTTCTTCCTTTTTAATTAAAGCATCTATGGCTATATAGTTCCTCCCTAGACTGCCTTCACTACTTCTCAGAAATTTTAATATATTGTTTTCTTGTTTTATTTCATCTTAAGTTATTTACTGATTTTCCCTTTTCATGTTTTCTTTGACCTATTGATTATTTAAATGTGTTTTATTCAACTTCCATATCTTAGTTGATTTTCCAGTTCTGCCTGTTTTTGATTCCCAACTTCATTCCATCATGGTCACAGATGCTTTGTGTAATTTCAGTCTTTAAAATTTATTGAGATTTTTTTTGTTACCCAACATGTCTAATAGCACAATATCCACTGTTAATTTATTTCTATCCATATTTTCCTTCATAACCTTGAATTGATTTAGGAGATTTGTTTGATCTTTGATTAGTTGTTCTCTGTGTCTCCTCTGAGGTTTTAATTTGTTCTCTTGATTTAGTCATATCTTCTTGTGTCTTAGTATGGCTTGAATGGTTTTGCTGGTATTTGGGTATCTCATTATTTTGATGTGCTCTCTATGAAGGTCAGTTTGTCTGTCTTGTGCTGGGTTTTATTGTTGAATGGCTTTGTGTAAAGGCTCTACTTTGACACTTTGTCCAAATTATTCTGGACTTTTAGAGTAGTCCATGTTTAACTGTTCAGCTTTTCTCACCTCTTCTGCACCCGATTCTTGCCCTGGATATGTGGTAAAATTTTAAAATTAGCCTTTTGTGAGCAATTATTTCACCTACAGGAGAAAGCTTCCTTTCCTCTTTCCCTTCTCCTGGAATCTCAATGGGTTCTATATGTTCCTTTGTAGAATTTTCTCCCCAACTCGTATGATATGTTTAAATTCCCTCCCTCACTCAGTGCATTCTTTTCTTTATATTTTTTTTTTCTGAGGGCCATCCTGTGTTGCAGCAGTTCCATTTTACACCCTAATCCCACCCCAATTATTTTTCTGTTAGGTATTTCTGCTCTGTTTCTTCCCTGTTAGTGTATCCTATCCCAAGGAGCCTGATGGGGTCAATCCAGAAAGGTTCATATTGCATTTAGGTCATTCAGTAAAGACTGGATTGAGTGGGTATCCTCTTGCCAATGATTCTGCCAAGCTCCCTTTTTCCACTGGGGTACTGATGCATGTGGCACTAATTAGGTGTTTGCATTCCACATTGAGTCTATGCAAACTTTGTGGGATACTAACTTGCTGCAGAGAGTGGCTCTATGGTCTGCATTCATGGCATGATGGACCCAAGCCATGCTGCCTCTGTGTGACTGTTAAGCTATGTAGGACCAAGTGAGGGGAAGAGTTGCAGGTTGGCAGCTCTGTATCATAAATCTCTTACCTGATTTTGGTATTTACTTTTATTTTTTTTTTCCATTCAGTGTTTTTGTATTCCTTCAACATTCTCTATCTCTGTCATAACTCCTGAGTTCTAAGTAGGTAATATTTAGCTTTTTATTAGTTGATTCTGAGGGGACACTTTTCCAGGGAGGGTGTTTTTGTTACCATGCTGAAGATGCCATCCTGATACAAAGGTGTTTAACCAGGAGCTGAGATACTCATTTACATTCTTAAATTTTGCATAACTCAAGTGAGAAATATAGGCTACTCCAAGATGGACCTGAATGGAATGTACTTTTGGGGCTGTGTGAAAAAAACAGGTTATTACTCTAAGGAAGCTGTAATCAATTATGTGAACAAAATCATTCCATGCATGTTGATCAGGCTTGTAAGAAAGACTGAACATAGCCCAGGGCTTCAAACACTGCTGGGCCAGGAAAAGATGTCTTATTGGGTCTGTTTTAGAGTGCTAGGAGCTTTTTCCTTAAGTTTTTGTATGAACCTTTTCTAATATGGGACAAGGGATTAATATAGTTACAGAACTATTCTGGCCAGAATGTTGAAGGTGACCTTAATGCCTTCCAGTGCCGAGACAGTGTCAGGGTAGTCAGAGCACACAAGTAAGTCAAACCTGAGATGGCACATGCAGTCGCCCTGGAAGCATAGAGGTTTCAATGTTAGGGAAACCAAAGCAGGATATAAGTTAATTTAAATTAACAAGGCTTCTAATAGGACCTCCCACTATGGGAACTTCTGCCTTGGGGTCCCAAGTCCAGTCCCAATGATTTAGTGTAGTCCTTAGATTAGAAGGATTGCCTGAGGTAGGCAATTTCCAACAGTTTTATCTGGAAGACATGTGAATGAAAAGAACACAAAGAATTTATAGGAAATCATTTTTGTGTAACTAAATGAGAAAGAAAAATCAAGTTTAAGAATAGTTCATGCAAATACTGAATTTTTAATAATATTTTACAATACATTTACATAACTTCCTATATATTGCAATTTTTTTTATTGTGGGTAAAAATCAAATTTTTCACAATACATACCAATATTTGTAAAATGATATATAAATACATATGTATATATGTGCATTTGTTTACATAAATGTTATTATATATATATATATATATAT
>JAQZBX010065176.1:0-16355 GCA_029593785.1 Cabassous unicinctus | reverse complement strand
GGGAACCTTTCTCTCCATGCATTCTTTCCAGTGACTTTCCTCCAACAAGAGTGGCCTTAGTACCCTCTACCGCTCCACCTGTCCTCCAGGCTTCTCCGATCTGACCTCATCCCCCTGCCTACCAAGCCTCATTTCCTCAACCAGGCTCCCTGTTCTGGCCAAGTTGAGAGGACCCTTTGCTTTCCTGCAAAAATGTCCTATTCTAGGGGTTAGCCATCATGGTTTTTGCCACATCTATCTCCATGCCAGAATTGTTATGTACTAACATTTTTAATGGCCTAACTTTTTAACTTAAATTTAGAAAAAAAAACTTTATCTTTACTATAAATGGAAAACCAATATCAGTTGCCGTAAACAGAAAGTACACATTAAAACATGTTGAAATAAACAGAAATCACTACTGATATAAAAGACGCTCATCTGTGGACCATCTAGACTCCTCCAGTGACCACCAGTGCCTGGCTTGTTCCTGTCTCTGAGCCTCAGCTTGTGTCGTCCTCCCAGCTGCCTGCATTCATCCTACCTACTTATCCTTCAGGGCCTGGCTCCATCCCACCTCTGCCACCAAGCCTTCTGTGACTACCGTATCTACAAGGAGTCCATCGAGTGTGGAGTCCTGCAAATGAACCTGTAGAATGCAAGATAATCACTGTTAGGGGCGTGTGCACATGTAGCAGGTGCATTGAAGAAGGCTCGTGCATGGCAGGCTGAGGAGAATCAAGGCAGGGGTCCGGGAGAGAGGTGCTTTGTTGGAGCTGAGATGAGAGGATGCATTTCCCAAGATGGCAAGTGGTGGCAATAGGCGGGGTAGGCGGAAAGAACAGTGTGTGTCCAAACTCAGAGGTCCAAGAGAACATGGCATATTCGGAGAAATTGGGAATAAATTAAAGTTGTGAGAGCCAAATAGGTGTGTGTGGGAGAGCCTGATGCCATTGGGCAGGGGGCAAGAGCTACATCATGAAGGCAGTCCTATGTCCTGAGTCATCAAGGATTTTACCCTGTTGGTTTCGGCGCCTTCTGGTTTCCCTGACCTACAGCACAACCTTTACCCATATGCTTTAGCAGTTGACTCTTTTTCCTTGACTGTTATTTGCTGCTTTCACCCCACTGCTGCGACTCAATTTGTCATTGTTCACTGAGTGCCTCCTGTGTGCCATACTCTGTGCCAGGTCCTGGGGATGCCTTGCCATTAAGGAGCTCACAGCCAGGTGGAGGAGATAGATGGTGATCTAGTCCAGTGTGAGCACCCAGTGGTGGGGACCCCCGCCCTTCCTGACTCCTCTCCTGCCATAAGGGATCCCTCTGTAATCTGATGGTATTTTTTTTTTTTAAAGTGTATTTTTTCTTCTGTTATAAAAGTAATATGTTCATTAAAGAAAAGTTGGAAAATACAGAAGAGAAGGAAGAAAGTAAGTCACCCCTAATCTTACCCTGCCAACACCTTGTGGTATGTTGCCTCAGTGTCTTTGTCTATTCATAGTTTTAAAAAGCTTTTCAGGTAATTTGAGTTCATATTGTCTGTGCTGCTTTTTGTTGTTGCCATTTTTATATAAACTCTTCATAAAACTTTGTGACTTTTATGTTTATTGAACTGATTAGAGGTAGTGCAGTTTGCATAACTATTCCCCTATAGTTGGACAAGTAGGAGTGTCTAAGTTTTCCTTATATATCACACTGCAGTGAGGGTCTTTGTACAGCACCTTTTTTTTTGTTCTACTCTTTGTTTATTGCAATTCATCACATCGCTCCCACAGATTGTGTCTTGGGAGTAGAAACCCTCTCTCTCTATTCATGTATTTACACTTGCAAAGTGCCCTCCCAGCCCAGTATGTAGCACATAAGGTAGAGCCAGTTGCAGTGATGATGCTTTTAAAATCTGGTTTTAATGAGATTTTTCAATAAAGTTTGATTTTTTTTTTGGTGCGTGGAGAAGCATAACCCCTATAAGTAAGCACTTGATATGTATTTTTCTAATAAATGAGTGAATCTTTCTCAAATTCTGGTAAAACTTGAGTGTGAGTCACTTTCTTCAGGCACGTGCTCCTGTCTCGTGAAGTGGGTCTGGCTCCAGCCTGGTCAAAATGACCTCTGTGGACTTGGTGATTTTAGAGGAGAGGTCCATTCTTATGAACTGTAGGGTGGGACGCCCCAGTTCTGGAGAGCCCAGCTGCCCTGCTGAGTTCAAGCTCCACTTCCCAGCGTCTGACGTTGGTGTGGAAACAGATGTGGGGAGGCATAACAAGGTGTTATATGAACCTGACTTGTGTTTTAAACTGAAACAGCCCTGGTAATTTGGGCTCTTGTGAGATGGGAGGCTCTGAGGGGAGCCTCTGGCCTCCCTGTACAGGGACTCTAAAGGAAGCATGCAGCAAAATAGAGTCTGCTTGCAACATCTGAATCACTGAGGCAAGGGAATGGATTCAACATTTACAGCTGGCTCGAGTCAGGCATAAAGGGAGGCCATCTTGTCAGGAGTCTAAGGCAGGGGTGAAATTGAGGGTGGCTAGGACCCAGCACATTTGCTCCCCCTGCCTGGGCTGATGCATAGTGTTTGGACCTTTGGACCTTAGCATGTTTGGGGTGGAAAGACTGTTGACTTAGGTTAGATAAGCTTAGGAGGAGGAAACGCCCCTCACCTAGGTGTCCAGTGCTGTGGGGGACAGTCCCCTGTGTAAGAGCTGAGTCATCTGCAGGGACCTGGGCAGAACTTGTGGCTGCTTGGCATTTCTGGGTTGTGCACCTCGATTGTTTCTCTCCTTTCCATTCTCTCTCCTTTTTCTGTTTTATCTTTTCCTTTGATTCTTTGTTGTTTTAGCCTGCTGCTGGAGTGAGCCCAGAATGATGTAGGACAAGTTTCCTTACTTGGCCACTACCAGCAGAATGTTTGTGCTCTGTTGGTATGCTACCTTTATTACTATTTAAAGTTTGTCTTTAAATTTGGCTCCATCCTAACATCACAATCTGCTTTAGCCTAAATAGAAACATCTGCAAAATCACGTTTGATATGTAGTTATATTTTTTTCTATGCATATTAAAAGTGGGTAGCCATTAAATTGCATTCATCCATATCCCCTCTAAAATCTTTCAAACCCCAGTGGTCTGCACACTACACTGGGAATTGCTGGAGGGGCAGGAAGAACACTGCACCAGGAGTCTGGAGCTCCGAGTCCAGCACACATCTTGGCCGCTTATGTCCTCTATGGTGTTGAACTAACCCCTCCTGTCTCTGGGCCACATGATTTTCTGCTTGTTGGGCTAGATGAGAGCCAGAGTCCCTCTGGGTTCAAGAATTCCAGGACACTTTTCAGTGGCACCTCTGAGGTTACCCAGCACCCACTAACAGCACCTGGGCCTTGAGAGAGTGTGGGATTCTGACCTGGGCATGTACTTCATTTTCTCAAAGAAATGGAGATTTAAGAGTGTTGCCGCTCAGGAACCTTTTCTCTTTACACATGCTGCTTATTTTTATTTGGGTTTCAGCCCTTACTGTTGATTACCAAGGAAGCTGATTAGAGAGTACAAGGAGGAAGAGCCCTTTGGCTCCTAGAAACATCAGACCCTCCTGGCAGGGTGCTGTGCTGTAAGAAGAGGCCAGGAGCACAGATATACCCTGGAGTCTGGCTCTCGGTGCTCAGCCCCTCTTGGCCTGCAGGAGTGTAGTGGCTAGTGTTGCCTCTGCCCCAGTAGCAGGGTTGTTTTTGGATATAAATGTAAAGCTTGGCTTCTGGGTTTAAGTTCTTGCTCCTCCACTTTTTTTCTTTTTTAAAGATTTATTTTTATTTATTTATTCCCCTGTCAAATTGTTTGCACTTGCTGTCTGCTCTCTGTGTCCATTTGCTGTGTGCTCTCTGTGTCTGCTCATCTCTTTTTAGGAGGCACCAGGGAAATGAACCTGGGATCTCTCATGTGGGAGAGAGGTGCTCAATTGCTTGAGCCACATCAGCTCCTTGCTTTGTTGTGTCTTTGTCTTTCCTCTTTTGTGTCTCCTTGTTGCATCAGCTTGCCATGCCTGCCCGTTGTGTCAGCTCGCTGTCTTGCTCGTCTTCTCCGGGAGGCACCGGGAACTGAACCCGGGATCTCCCATGTGGTAGGTGGGAGCTCAGTCGCTTGAGCTACATCCGCTTCCCTTCTCCACTTTTAGCTTGGGCTAAAACTTAACTCTCTGAGACCCTTTCCTCATCATAGGGTATACTTGAGGTTAATTAAATGAGTTAAGGCAGGTAAAATGCTTGTCATTATTCCTACCATGTAGTTAAGGCTTCACTGATATTGTTGGTTTCATCATTATTAATGAGGTAACAGGTATAGAATGGGTGGTAGCACCCTGGACGTCGTGGGCGCACCATAACTGAGGGCAAGAGAGCAGAGATGGTTTTCTAAGGTCCACTCTGGATGGATTCAGACTGTCCATCCCCTCCCCGTTTAAGCTTTTCATGCCTGTAACCCACCAGCTGGCACCCTGGTGGTGGACCACACTATGCCAGCTGTGCTAGAGCACAAAGCTCCTCTGTGGTTGGCTTTGAAAGAATTGGTTTTTGAATAGGTGATTGATTCACAAGGTTCAAAAGTAAATATATGAATAGAGAAGCTATGAAATGAGCGGAGCAGGTGTAGCTCAGTGGTTAAGCTTGACATGTACGAGGTCCTGGGTTCAATCCCTGGTACCTCATTTAAAAAAAATAGAGTAAAATGAAAAATCTCCCTCCTTTCTTTGTCCCTTCCTCACATGCCCAGCCCTTCTCCCTATCTCTCTGGTCCCTGGTTGCCACTGTTAATATTTCTAGGATCTCCATACTTCTTTTCCTCTCTCTTTTTCTGTTTATTAAAATATTAACAGACAATAAAATTCAGCAGTTTTAAGTGTACAGTTGATGAATTTTTGGTAATAGTATACAGTTGTGTAGCAACCACCACAGTCACACTATAGAGCCAAGTCCCTTACCCTAAAAAGTCACTTTGTTCCCCTCTGAGCTCCCTCTCCTTCCCCACCCCCAGGCAACTGCTGATCTACTTTCTGTCACTATGGTTTTGCTTTTTCTAGAATTTCATGTAAGTGGAATCGTATAGTAGTCTTTTGTGTTCAACTTCTTTCACTTAGCATTATTTTTTGAGGTTCATCTATATTGTGTATATTAATATTTCCTTCCTTTTTTTTGCTATATAGTATTCCATGGTATGGCTCTGCCATCAGTTGTCCATCCACCAGTTGATGGACATTTGGGTTGCTTCCAGTTTTGGGATATTATGAATGTTTCTGCTATAAATCTTCATGATTAAGTTGTGTGGACATGTGTTTTGTTCTTGCCTTCTTTAGATATAACAAGCAAATAGAAATATGTATTTTAATTTTCTGCTCTTTTTTATATAGGAGGTAAACACACTTTTACACCCTGTGTTTTTTGGAAAGAACCTCACCACTCGATGAGAAGACTTATGGGATCCTTAACTTGATCCTGTGTCTCGGTGTCCCAGGAGCTGAGTGCCACGTGCTCCTCCTGGAAGGAGGTGCCAGCCTGCTGGGATTTCTGAGAAGGTGGTGGAGGTGGGCACGGCGGCCACTGTTCCTGGCAGTGTGGCTTGCTGTCCCGGTCACGTTCCGTCTGCCAGGCCTTCTTGCTCTCCAGACCTTGAAAGGGGGCGAGCATGAAGCTCTTTTGGGCACTAGGTGGGAGTCACATGAGTATTTTGGCTTCAGAGTTGAATTGCAAAGGAAGGTGGCTTGTGCACGACTGCCAAGAAATCACATCCTGTTGCACAGCCACAGGTGCTTAGTAGAGGTAAGACACCCACCCTTTTATGGTCCCTTTTTTTAAGTGCCGTGTGAGGGCCTGTTTTGAAGAATGTTTAGTTTGCTGATTTGGAGAACAGCAGTGCAAGTTAGGTATGCTCAGAACACATTTTATTAAAAGCATAGCCACTTTTATTTGTTCCCAGTCCCCATGGCCTTCTGGACCCCAAATGCCCCCCACTAATAAACGGTTCTGAATTTTTAGAGGGAGATAAGGGCTTGAAAGAATATGCAGATTTGCATAAAAAAGGAAAGCTAATGAGGTCTTTTCCTTCTTATCTTGAAGTGCTATTAATAGACTATAGGATTGGGGAAACCAAATCTGTAAGAACAGAAATTACACGTTGTTTAATGATGTCTTCTATCTTATAGAACTGTGCTGTCCGATTGATGATGAGCATGAGCGTTCCTTTTCTGTCCTTGAAACAGGGACGATCACCCTGACCTACCTCATGGGGTTGTTTTGAAGAGTAACTGAGGCCAGTGCAGTTCTTGGTCCCCTCCCCAGGGACGATTGATTGGTTCCTAAAGGCCAATAAAGCAATTTAGACAATATGCTCAGAGCAAGTCACAACAAAGTAGTTCTGTGGCAGTGATTGGCTCTTTAGCTTGAGTACTTGGCTGCCTGCATGTGACCCTCATAGCTGTCGGGAAGGAGCAGTACACTCTTCATCAGCTCCGCAGAGAGTGAAGGATGTGGGTAGGGTGCTGAGCATGGGGCCTGGCCCCTGGTAGTCAGCCAGTATATAGTCGTTTTTTTTCCCAACCCCTTTTCCTTTTTTTTGGATGATGAACTTCTGCCACTTGGGAACTATGAAGTAGAGGCTGGAGCTGGGCAAAGAGTGGTTGGAAGATTAAAAAAAAAGTCAAAGCAAGTCTCTCATTTTCTTCTTAAAAATTATTTGATCTCATTTTTCTGACTGTAAAAGTAACACTTATCCTATTTAAACAACATAGAAATGTGTAACTTGGAAAGTGAGACCACTTCTTAAATCCATGCCAGAGATACTGCTAAGAGTTTGATATACATATTTGGAGATTTTCTATGCATATACTTAAAGTATTTTAAAATGGTTCCACCCACACTGACAGTTCCTCACCTTGCTTTTTTCACTATGTGCTTTCCATCCTTCTAATCTCTTTTTCTGGCCTTGAGGAGTTGGGGTACTTCATTGACTAAAACTAGCCAGAAAAGTGAAGCACTCCTCTAAGTCTTAGACTCTGGCCTGAAAAAGTGGGGCCTGGCTGACGATGAAGGAAGCCTTTGGAAGGGTGGACAGAAGCCAGAGGGAGAATCCAGGAGGGGTAGCACCCCACCCCCACCCCCATTGCTCCCTTCTCCAGAAAAGCTCCAGTGTTTGCATCCTGGCTTTCCCAACCTGGGGCAGGGCTCTTCCTTGGAGTTCAGATCTTAGTGGTCCCATCATGTAGTAGGAGGTAGAGAGCTGCCTGTGTTGGTCAGACTTGGGCTTAAATACATTGAAATGGACTTCCATTGACCATATTTCTATCAGTTGTTTCACATCCTCTCAGAAGGATTTCTCTTTTTTGGATTATACCATTCTGACGACCAACTTCTTGTGTGGAGATGGCTGTTTATAAGGATAAGGACAAATGCTGTGAACTCAAGTTATTAAAACATTTTAACTGTAAAAGTTTAATGTTGAGCCATATGAAATGGCCATTTTTGGCAAAAAAGGTTGACCTTCAGCAGTTTCATATAGTTCAGCTTAATAAAGCTTCATTATGGAAAGTTTGAATCATAGAAGAAAAAAAAATTACTTGTAATGTTTTCCCTTTTTATAACTTCTATTTTTCATATACCTGTGGTTTTGGATTAGTTGTGGTTATAGAGTACCTGTAGCTATATATTTTGCTTTTTAAAAATTAATATAACCTGAGACATTTTCCCTGTTATTAAGAACTCTTCGTGACTGACTTTTTTGAATGGCTGCCCCATACTCCCCAGAGAAGATCGGATAGATGTATCATTCACTGTTCCCTGATGGTCAGCCTTTAGGTTGCTTCCAGTTTTTTGCATTATAAATAAGACTGTAGTGGTAGTGATCCTTTTCTGTTCTCCCTATACTTGGGTTCTTTCCTAGGACGCGTTGCTAGGAGTAATATTGTGTCAGAGTATGAGCACGTTAACAACTCTTGACAGATATTGTCAAATTGCTTTCCAAACGTGTCATGCCAATTCATCATGCCACCAGCAACACTAGTGTCAGTTTAGTGCTTTCTTGTCAGCGTTGGGTGTTTTTCTCCATTTCCATTTGAACCCCCTTTATCCACCTATGAGTTTGTTATATACACTTAATGGCTGTCATCTCCCCCCATCTTTCAGGTGTTCACATGCACATGTATGCATTTGTGTGTATTAAATTAGAGAGTTATCAGTAGGTTGCATTTTAAGAAAAGAATAATACAATGCATATGGTGGACTACCAGCTGGCTTCCATGCCACTGTTTGGAGCATTAGAGGTGCCTAATTAGTGCAGATAGGCTGGAAGCAAGTGCTGTGGGCCTTGTTTGCAGTCCCTGGGGTCCAGTGGTGATTTCTGTGCCATCAGCCACCTTCAGCTGTTCCATGAACTCAGTTGAAATTTGATCACATTACAGTATGGCTAAGGGGTCTAATTAGCTGTAAACCCCAGGAAATTAAAAAATTAGAAAGCCCATTAATCCCAAGGTGCCTCCCTTTGTGAATGGCTCCAATTCCCCTTTGGTTTGCTTGGTTTCCTACTGTGCTTTAGTTCCAACAACATAGAATGGCAGCCTTTTGCTGGGACTTCCTGCCTAAGCACTCCTCCCCCCCCCCATTTTATATACACTGAGCTAATCTCTAAGTAATAGTCTGGAATGCTGGTCATTATTCCATTTCCTGGATGAAAAGCTTCCAAAGTGCCCTGTTAAGGTGAATATAATGACCCTTATTAGTGCCTCTTACCTTCTAGTGACCTAGAGGAACAAAGAGGTCTTATGCAGCAGCACTTCTTGCTGAAGTCGCATTTGAGGCTTAAGCATCAGCTTTCCTATTCCCTTTTAAGAATCTTGTGTTGGGTGTTAGGTTCCTGTGTTCTTGTCATAGGCTGCTCTGTTTCCCCCTTGTCCAAATGAAATGCATGGCAGCCCCAATGAAATCCAGTCTATTTGAGGATGTCCTCTGGTTGGAAGGTCTGATACAGAAAGTCATGCTGGGCCTGTGAGTTGGAGAATGCTGTGACTTGAACTCTGTTCTCTACAGTGGAGTTTAGGGTGAATAGGGATGGCTCTGGATTCCATCTAAGGCAGTCTGTTTATGGGCTAAGAGCATCTAAATTAAGGGAGCCCAAGACTGGGCTCCTGAGGCTAGTATCATTGGAAAGGTGTTACTGTAGCCCAGCCTCTTTATGAAATGAAATAGGTCTTGTGCTTTTCTCTTTTTTTTTTTTTTACTGTTTCCTAAGGGGATACTTTATCCTGCCTTGGATTTGCACTTGACCCTCTTCAGAGAGGTTCATTAGTATTCAAAGGTTATCTTTGTAATTCTTTTGTTTGCTTTTCAAAGTTCTTGTTCCTCTCTTCAACTTGTGCCATTTACTGTAGGAGCAGATTATTGGCTGCTCTTAAAATAGCAGCCTTGCATCTAAGAATCCACACTTTAAGCATGTAGCTACTCCCTTGGAATCTTGGGTGGTGCTATAAAATGCAGGAAATTGGCCTTTATTTACTTTTGCCCATGTAAATAACTTGCTCTGAGACTGTGAACTTCATGGCTTGGAGAGAGACAGAATTTGGTAGCCTCTGTGGTGTTGGACTAATGGTGTTGGGGTACCTCAGTCTGCCAGCCCTTTTGGAAGAATTTCAGGTGAGCTGTACTTTTGTGCATTGGTGCTATTCTTTTCTCTCTCAGTAGCTCCTCAGTGACTTTTTTAAAATTAAAGATATATTTAATCATTTATCTCCTCCACCATTGTTTTGCACTTGCTGTCTGCTCTCTGTGTGCTTGTCTTCTTTTTTTAGGAGGTACTGGGAACCGAACCTGGGACCTCCTATGTGGGAGGGAGGTGCCCAATGGCTTGAGCTACCTCTTTTCCCACTTGTTGTGTCTCTCATTGTGTTTCCTTGTCGTGTATCTTCGTTGCATCATCTTGTTGCGCTGACTCACCGTGCCAGCCCATTGCATCAGCTTACTGTCTTGCTCTCATCTTCTTTAGGAGGAACTGAGAACCGAACCTGGGACTTCCTGTGTGGTAGGTGGGTGCCCAACTGCTTGAGCCACATCTGTTTCTCCTCAGTGACTTTTTTTTTTTAAAGATTTATTTATTTCTCCCTGCCCCCCTTGTTGTTTTGTGCTTGCTGTCTGCTCTCTGTGTGTTCTTCTGTGTCTGCTTGTCTTCTCTTTAGGCAGCACCGGGAACCAATCCTGGAACCTTCCAGAGTGGGAGAGAGGTGCTCAATTTCTTGTACCACCTCAGCTCCCTGGTCTGCTGCATCTCTTATTGTCTCTCCTCTGTGTCTCTTTTTGGTGCATCATCTTGCTGTGCCAGTTCTCCGTGTGGGCCAGCACTCCTGCATGGGCCAGCTCGCCTTTCACCAGGAGGCCCCGGAAATCGAACCCTGGACCTCCTATATGGTAGACAGGAGCCCAGTTGCTTGAGCCACATCCGTTTCCTCCCTCAGTGACTTTTATAGAGCAGGGAATGAAAATCCAAATGCCCACAGTGGCAAGCAGATAGAGTGAGTGAACTGGCTAGGTTAAAAGATCCATGGACAAGCCCAGGACTGTGACAGGTGGGAGGGCATATGCCGTGGGTGATCTACTTGTAAACCACCAGTCTTTTTCAGGATAAGTTAAACCATGTAGGTTGAGGCATAAAACAAATTTAAAGCTGCATCATGGCCCCAGCCATTATGTGGCCAGTGGGGCTCAGCGAGGGAACCCTGCTTGCCTGAACTCCCATTTCCTGCTGGGCACACCCATCAGGCAGGTGTGCAGAGGTCCTTTCAGATTGTCCTCTTTTAGAGAATAAGGTTTAATTTTATATATAAAGCAGAAATGGAAACAGACTGCCACTGCAGTGTTTGATATAAGCCCTTGGGGTCCCAGGTGCTCTGGTTAGCAAATGGCTAGTGTTGAGTTGATGCTTTTGTTGCCAGCCTCTGCTCTTGTTAACCCATACTTAGAACAACTGTGGCTCTTCATATTTCTTAGATGTTTCCTTTAGCTCTGCTCTCCAGACGGGAGGCCTTAATTGCCTCCGAGCGACCCCTCGTTTGTTCCCAGCTTCCCCTGCTCTGTGGCCAGGCCAGGCAGCTGTGCTAATTGGCCTGTGAGGGCCTGAGTTGTCAGCCCGTCTGGGCCCTCTGCTTCCTGGCTGCTTGGGTCTGCAGTTTGGCTTCCTCTTTGCAGGATGGGGTTCCTGTCAATTCAGTTTTATCTCAACCTACTTAGCCCCTCCTCCTTCCCTTTACCAAGGGTTTTATCTTTTCTTGATGGTTCTTGCTGACATCTGCAGTTTCTCACCAGAGAAGCTTTAATGTTGTTGTGGGGGCATTTTAAACGTCATTTAGAAAAATGGTTCAGTGACTTTCTCAGATGTGTCATCTGAAAACGTTTGTACTTTTGCCTTACAGCCTCTAAACTCTACTACTTGAAAGAGTACTTTTAAGTAGTTTGGAGAAAATTGTGATGATATCTTTCTGAAATGAGTTTCTGTCACTTTTGACATTACGGTTAAGAGCAGGAGTTTGGAGTCATACAGCCTGGATTTCCCACTTTCCGGCTGTGTGGCCTTGGGCAAGTTCCCTTAAATCACACAGCCTCAGTTTCCTCAGTTGTTAGTTGGGGTGATAGTTTGTCCTTATAGGGTTGTTGTGAAGATTAAATGAGGAATGTGTATAAATGTGAAGCACACAGTAAGCGCACAGTTAATGGTTGCTAGGACTCTTATATATGTCTTAAAGATAAGAGCAATAGGAAGCCCTTCAATGCCTTTTACTTAACTTTCTATGGAAAAGAGTTTTTAAAAATCAGGATGCACATGTTACGGGGTAAAATAGGCAAACTTAAAACAGGATAAACCTGCTCTTCGGTGGTTGTAGTTCATGTGGCCAGTATTTCATTTCTTAGTCCCACCTGGAGGGCTGTCTCATCCTTCCTAGAAGTATGGGATGTGTATTATAAATATGGCAAAGATGATGCCCCTCACTGCTGACCTGGCCTGTCTTCCTGTAAGCAGCTTTCCTTGCCAAGCCTTCTCTTACTCCATCCCTTCATTTATTTCTAAGCTTTTATCCAGGACTTCCTATTGGAAAGGGCCTGCCCCTCAGGATACAAACACAACTAGCCTATGTGCCTGGCCTCCAGGAGCCCTGACCATTCTGGTAGTCCAATCTCTAATCAAATAATAGCAACAAGAGGCAGCACACACAGGGAAGTGGCTGAAAATGCAACTCTGAGGCTGGCTACCTGGCTTTGAAACCCAGATGGCCTGCTGGTCTTAACCTCTTTGTCCTTTACTTTCCTCATCTCTAAAATAGGAACAGGGTGGTGGTTTATTGGATAAGTTAATATATCTGATGTGCTCCTGCCACTGCTTACCCCCCAGTAAGGGCCCAGATTGTTTGCCTTTATCATTTTCAGAAGCATTGATTCAGCGAATCGTCACCATTGTAGTGAACAAAGTCCCTGCTTTCATGGGGTGAGACATGATCATTTCCCATATTAAGAAGTGCTGTGAAGAAGCAGGGTGGTGTGGGAGGACCCAGGAGGAAGGGAAGACTGGATGGGCAGGTGAGAGGTGGGCCTCAGTGACGTCTGAGGAGGGGCGACTGCTCGTGAGAGGGTACAGATGCAGAGGAGCAGAAGGAAGGCTCTGTTAGCAAGTGGATGCACCATGTCAAGTCCTCGGGGGCAGCAGGGGCCTAGTTAGGCAGGGCCCAGGTTACTCAGGGCCTTGTGCATCAGGTTAAGAAATTCTAATAGCAACAAGAAAGACAGGTGGGTTTTAAGCAAGTTAATAGCCTGATCTTATTTGTGTGTGTGTGTGTGTGTGTGTGTGTGTGTGTGTGTGTGTGTGTTTTAAAGGTTATTCCGACTTCCATGCAGAAAGGGATTGTGGAGGGAAGGGTGGAAGCAGGAGGAGACCAGTGAAGAGGCTGTTGCATTATCATTCAGTAAGAGAGAGAGGGTGGTGTAGCAAAGGTGAAGAGAAGTGGACAAAATTAGGGTTTGTTCCAGAGTCTTAAGACTTGTTTGATGACATTGATTCCAACCAGATCTCAGTTGGGGTTTGTCTGAGGTGGAGTGACATATACGCGGTTGGGAATGGCCACCAGCAGGCCTCAAGATTTGGATCTGCTGACTCCAGGCCAGTGCTCTCCCCCTCCTTTTTGAGTTCATGTGATGGCGAAAGGCCCATCCCAGGACCAGGAGCCAGCTTGCAGGCTGTTCTCTTCTTTGGGCTCAAGCAGATTTCAGAATCATTGATTTGTTTCTGAATATTTATTCACTGACCATGAGTTAAACACTGTGCTGGACCTGGGTGATGCGGTGGTGACCATGAAAGAACTTGCTCTCCTGGAGCCTACTGCCTGGTGGGGGAGATTGACACCAGCCTAGTAGTCACACAGATAAAAGTAGAATTGCATCAGTGACCAGAGCCCAGAGAGGAACATACTGCCTGAAGAGGCTGTAATGGGGGTTTGGCATGGGGGGATGGTCAGAGGGCTAGATTTGAGCTATGAGAATAGCAACCCTGGCAGAAGGAACAACGTGCAAAGACCCTGTGGCAGGAAGGAGCTTAGTGAGTATGGGGGACTGAAAAACGGGGATGGAGGGTAGGAGCAGGGTATGAAATTATGGAGGTTTTGTCTTTATCCTAGGAGCCTTTGAAACTTTTAAGGGTGGGAGGAGTGTGTGTGATCAGATTTGACTCTTGAAAAGCTTGCTCTGACCAAGGCATGGAGATGGGAGGGGGCTGGGGCAGATGTAGGTCAATCAGGAGGCATCTGTAATAGACCAGGTGAGGCATGATGGTGGCTTGGGCAAGGGGGAAGGTTGGTAGTGGGGACGGAGAGAAATAATAAGTAAAAGACTTCAGGGGAGCGGGTGTGGCTCAAGAGTTGAGTGCCCACCTCCCACATGGGAGGTCCCAGGTTTGGTTTCCGATACCTCCTAAAGAAAAAACAAAGAGACATCAAGCAGACAATGAGCAAACAGCTGAGGGAGCCACCTGGGGAGGGGGAGTCTTTTTTTAAAAAAAATTTATAGCATTATTACTGGCACATAGTAAATGCTCAAAAAATGTTAGCTGTTAGCTGTTTCATAATTGATAGGTTTTGGTGGGGGAAATTCTGAGTTTGGTTTTGGGTATGTTGTGGGTGAGGTGCGTTTGAGACATCCAGAAGAAGTGGAGGCAATAGTAATGAGATGATTTGGGTATGCGTTATTTGCTAGTATTTCCAGACTCTCCAGTGTAGAAGTTTGCTCACCTTTTTGTCTCAGCCTTGTCATTTAGTAGCTGTATGACCCTGGGGAGCACCTGCGCTTCATCTGTGCTGTGGGGATGGTATTATCTCCTGTACAGCTGTGCTTGAGGGCCCTGTAACTCAGGTGAAAGCACTCTACAGATTCTTAAGTGCTACACATATATTGGGTGGTGGTAGTATTATTTTATCCATTATACTTTCTTTTCCATCCTTCCACCACATACTGGTTGTGAGTGGGGGAAAAAAGTTTTCAGATTTTACCGGTTCTTATCCGTAATCTTCCTTTTTTTTTTTTTAAAGATTTATTTTATTTATTTACTTTACCCATTTTAAGACACCATCCACCCCCCCCCCCTTTGCTGTTTGTCCATTTGCTGGGTAATTCTCTGTGTCTGTTTCTTGTCCTCTCTTCTCCTGCAGTCTTCACCGGGATTTGATCCTGGGGACCTCTGATGTGGGAGAGAGGCATTCTACCACCTGCGCCACTTCAGTTCCTGGTTTTCGGCGCGTCTCGTCTAGACTCTCCCCTGTGTCTCACTCCTGTTACGTTGTCATCTTGCTGCGTGGCTCGGCGGGACCTGGCATGCCTGCGTGCCTTCTATGTATTTTTTTTATTTTCCCGGGAGGTCCCATGGATCGAACCCAGGTCCCTCCATATGGCAGACGGACGCCCAGCCATTTGAGCCACATCCACCCCCCCATTTCTGTCTTGTTGCTCTCCTGTCTCTGTACCCTGCCCCCAACACTTCTCTTCCTTTTCCCGTGACTCCAGTCCCTAGATCCAGGCTAACATGGTGGGTTCTTCTTGGGAACTTGTGCTGACTCTTGTGAGACCGTGTCTGAGCAGCTCAACTGCCGAGGTTGATGAGTTCTTGGATTAAAATGTCGTTAAGACCTTAGAGTGAAATAGGAACAGCTGGTAATGAGAGACGCACTAACAGTCTCTCCCATTGTTGATTTTGGTGCATATCGGTTTGCCCTGCAGTGTCACATGTATGGGGCAATGATAACTTTTTCAAACTTTGTAATTCCACATAGTCTTACCTTGGCACCAGATGAGAGCAGTCCTAGCATGCAGGAGTGAGTCATGTAATAGCAAAGATAATTCTTACAAATAATAAATATTCCTTTCTGTTGTTACAAAGACAGACGGTGGTGATGTCGCTGGGGTTTTTCATAACCTTTTGTGGATCGTGACTGGTCTTTTCCAAAACAAACAGTGTATAAATCCACATTTTAGATGCTTTCCACCCCCTTCCTGTTTTATCCTTCTCCCAAAATGCCAGATCTTCCAGTACAAGCCAGAATAAATCAGCTGACATTCCAAAAGTGTCATAGAACAGTTTTTAAGGTTTTGCTTCAACACAGCATGGTGGGTGGGGGAAAAGGCTACACCAAGATGGAGACAAGGGTTCTTGTGCCACATTTTCTTTTGTTGGTTCACTTTTCTCCTTTGTGAAATGATCACATGAACCTCAATAACCTTCCTCCTGCTTTGAAAAGGATCCAGTCAGGGTGGCCTTTGCTCGTCTACTGTAGAACTCCTGCAGTGTTATAGTGAGTAAATTGACTTTTTGTATATCAGATCCACACCCTAAGGAACCATATAATGAATTCTTTTAAAAAGTGAAAAAATCCTTCTGCCATGTGTGATTAACCCTGGCAGGAAGTCTGGGGGTTTGAGGGATGGGTCCTGAAATACTCCTGTTTGGTTTCTTAAAGCAGGGCTTACCTTTCCTGGTGAGTCAGGGGCACCATCAAAGCATGATCCCACTTTGAGATGACTCAGTGTAGGCCTCTTGGAGAACGCTTCTGGGGAAGCGCGCCAGTGTCTGGTTTCACAAATGGACACATGTTCTCCAGTGGTCCAGCCCCATAGGAAGCCGTAACCCATAACGATGCCATCGCCGCTGACCATCTGAGCCACCTGAGGTTGAGCTTCTTGTCCTGTTGGGGAGAAGGGGGGATGCTGTCCCCTGGCAGAGTGCATTGAAAGACTACCACATCACTGTCACCGCCTAAGGTCAAATATACTTTCCAAAAAAAAAATTTTTTTTTAAAGATTTATTTACTTTATCCATTTTAACACCCC
>JAQZBX010065175.1:0-16357 GCA_029593785.1 Cabassous unicinctus | reverse complement strand
TTTTACACTCCCAAATGTCAGTAGAGAATTTGTTGATACAAATAAAAGAGTTACAAATAATGTATTTTATATTTGATGAACTATTGAAGATATAATTCAAGATTCATCAAAAGTGCTGGGTTGCACTTAACAGAAAATTTAAAAGCCAGCATCAATTTATTTCAAAATAAGTCACCATGAGTTTAAGTCAAATGAAAGAATAATGAAGATTTTCCCGTCAATGCCAACTCAATATGGATGGCTTACAACTTTCAAAATCACCATAAGAAAATTTTTATTACACAGCCTTGAAATCAATGTTATAGTCATTGATTGGAATTTTGGATGATGAAATTAAAAATTGAAGAAAGAATAATTTACAATACTAATATTTTGCTGTATCTTTATTGCTGCAGTTCCAATAGATCAAATCTAAATGTAACATAGTTTTCACAAAAGATCAAGACTGAGAAACAGAAAAGAAACCTGGCTTTTTAGCCTTTGGTTTCAGCACAATTATCACATTATCCCTGAAAATTCAATGCCGTTATTTATTTTAAAAATATATTGCTGCATTTAATTCTGTAATTTTTTAAATTTGTTTTGAAGTTCTGTTAAGGATTTTATATCTTTCTTAATAATTGGCTCTACTCTGTTTTATACTGCCCTTTAAATCTCTGGATTATAGAGGTCCACTTTTTCAAATATAACTACATTTTCAGAAGAGTTTAGTATTTTATATGTTTGCATTCACAATAAAAATATTTGTATATCCATTTACTTGTCACCAACTTCTAGACATCATATATATGGATCTTATGTTTTAATTGAGTCAATTGTTCTGCCTTTTAGTTGGAATATCTAGCTTATATATATTTAAAATAATTATTGATAGAAGTTGCATGATTTACACTCTCACCAATAGCGAAGGGGTATTCTTATTTCTCCACATCTTCTTCAGCACCGGACGTTTTATGTTCTTTAAATAATGGCCATTCTTTGTGATGTGATATGATATCTCATTGTAGTTTTTAGAAAATATATTTTTTATTTTATTAAAAAGATACTTAGATTACATAAATGTTACATAAAAAATGTAGGGGATTCCCGTATGCCCCACTTCTTACTCTTCCCACATTTTCCCACATTAACAACATATTTCATCAGTGTAGTACATTCATTACAATTGATGAACACATTTTGGAGAATTGCCACTATGCATGGATTATAGTTTACATTGTAGTTTACACTCTCTAAAGTACAATTTTGTAGGTTATGGCGAGATATATAATGGCCTGTATCTGTCATTGCAATGTCATTCTAGACAATTCCTAAGTCCTGAAAATGCCCCCATATTACAACTGTTTTTCTCTCTTCCTGCTCTCAGAACTTCCAGTGGCCACATTAATGATATAGTTCTTACATTGCTAGAATCAAAATAAGTCTATAGTAGAATACCAGTAAGTCTGCTTCAGTCCATAGTGCCTTCACCAGTCCTGAGGATTCTGGGATGGTAACGCCCACTACAGCTCCAGTTGAGATGGGGCTTTGATCTCTTAGGGCAGATGGATGATGAGACTCTCTTGTTTGCAGGTGTAGACTCTATCGGTTCCTTGGGATGATCACTGTCCATCATAATCTCCTTGTTAGTTGTCCTGGGTTAGTCCAATGAGCTGGAGAGTAGGTGTGGCAGCTCCGTTGAGATTCATTTGCATGTCCCTAAGAGCTAGTGATGTTGAACATATTTCAATATGTCTTTGGCCATTTGTATTTCCACTTTGGAATATTGTCTGTTCAATTCTTTTGCCCATTTTTAATGTGGTTGCTTGTCATTTTGACATTGTGTGATCTCTTTATATAACATGGAGATCAATCCCTTATCATATATATAGTTTCCTAAGACTTTTTTCCTATGGTTAGACTGCATTTTTACTTTCTTGACAAAGTCTTTTTAAGAACAAAAGTATTTAATTTTGAGGCATTCACATTTATCTATTTTGTCTTTTGTTGCTCATGCTTTGAGTGGAAGGTCCAAGAAAAAACTACCAACCACAAAATCTTGGAGAAGTTTCCCTACATTTTCTTCTAAGTGTTTTTTGATTCTTGTTTTTTATATTTAGGTCCTTGCTTCATTTTGAATTAATTTTTGTATAAAGTGTGAGATAAGAGTCCTTTTTCTTTCTTTTAGGTATGTATATACACTTTTCCAAGGACCATTTTTTTGAATAGACTGTTCTGACCCTGCAGAGTGCATTTGACAGACTTGTCAAAAATCACTTAACCAGAGAATGAATGTGGCTCACACAGTTGAGTGCCCACCTCCCTCATGGGAGGTCCCAGGTTTACTTCCTGGGGCCTCCTGAAAAAACAAAAGCCAACAACAAACAAACAAAATGAAAAACCAACTTAGGAAGGCTGATGTGCCCTGGTGGTTGAGCACCGCCTTCCCACTTATGAGGTCCTGGTTTTAATCCCTGGCACCTAATACCTAAAATATTAAAATAAAAAAAAAAACATATTTTAACTAGTTATATATATCTTATTTAGAAACATTAAAAAATCACTTGACCATAGATATGTGGATCTATTCCTGTACTCTCAATTCAATTTATTTGGTCAATCTATCTTTATGCCATTACCATGTTGTTTTTACCACTGTAGCTAGATAACATGGCTTAAAGTCTGAAAGGGAAAGTCCTCCAACATCATTCTTCTTTTCTAAGATCTTTTTGGCTATTTAGAGGCCCATATCTTATAAGATAATATTGAGAATTAGTTTTTTTTAATTATACAAAATATTGGAACATTTATCAGCATTGTGCCAAATCTTTAGATCAGTTTGGGAAGAACTGATGTCTTAATGATATATAGTCTTCCAACACATGAACATGGTATATCCTTCCATTTTCATATATCATCAACAATTTCTTTTAGCAATGTTTTATACTTTTATGTCCTTGGTTAAATTTGTTCCCACATACTTGATTCTTTTACTCACTCCTGTAAATGGAATTTTTTTCTGACTTCCTCCTCAGGTTGCTCATTAGTAGTATATAGAAGTCCTACTGATCTTGCATATTAACCTTGTATTCCCCCAATTTGTTGAAATCAGCTATATGTTCTAATAGTTTTCTTCTGGATTTTGGGCTTTTCTAAGTATAGTATTATATCATCAGTGAATAATGATATATTTATTTCTTCTTTAATTTTTAGATGCCTTTTATTTCTTTTTCTTGTCTAATTGCTCTAGCTAGAACTTCTAGCACAATATTGAATAACAGTGGAGTCTGTGGACATTCCTTTTCTTGTTCCTGATCTCAGTGGGAAAGCTTTAAGTATAATGTTAGCTATGGTGTTCTCAAATATGCACTTTATCACTTTGAAAAAGTTTCCTTCTATTCCAGTCTTTCTGAAGAATTTTTTTAATCAAGAAAGAATGTTGCATTTTGTCAAATGTCTTTTCTGCATCAATGAAATGACTATGTGATTTTTCATCTTCTATTTATTAATGTATTATATTACAGTGATCAATTTTCTTACGTTGAACCATGCTTGCATACCCAGTATAAAGCCCACTTGATTGTGATGTATAATTTTTCTGATGTGTTTTTGGATTTGGTAGAAAGTACTTTGTTGAGGATTTTGCATCCATATTTATTAAAGAAATTGGTCTGTAATTTTTCTTTTTTCCTAATATCTTTATTTGACCCCGGTATTAGGATGATGTTACCTCCTTAGAATGAATTTGGTAGTGTTCATTCCTGTTCAATTTATTGTGAGAATTTAAGCAAAATTGACATTAGATCCTCTTTAAATGATTCGAGGAATTCACCAGTGAAGCAATCTGGTCCTGGACTTTTCATTTTGGGGAGGTTTTTGATGACTGTTTCAAATTCTTTACTCATGATTGTTTTCTTGAGGTCTAATATTTCTTCTAGTTTCAGTATGGTTTGTTTATATTTTTACAGAAATTTGTCCATTTCATCAATGTTTTCTAGTTTTTTGGTATACAGATGTTCATACTTTCCTCTTATAACATATTTTATTGCTTCTGGGTCAGTGGTAATGACACCTTTCTTATTTCTAATTTTATTTATTTACATCTTCTCTCTTTTTTCTTTGTTAATATAGCTAAGGGTTTATCAATTTTGTTCATCTTCTCAAAGAATCAACTTAAAGTTTTATTGATTCTATTGTTTTTTTATTCTCTATTTCATTTATTTCTGCACTAATCATTATTAATTTTTTTCTTTCTGCTTGCTTTGGGATTGGTTTACTGTTCTTTCTCTATTTCTTCCAGGTGTGCAGTTATGTCTAGATTTTAGATATCTCTTCTTTTTTTTAATATAAGAAATGAGGGATATAAATTTTCCTCTCAGCACTGCCTTTGCTGTGCTGTGTTCTCATTTTCAATTTGTATTTAAGAATTCACCTATTTCTCTTGTTATTTATTTATTAACCCACTGATTATTTAAGAGTATATTCTTTAATCTCCAAATATTTATGAATTTTCCATTTTTCTACCTATTATTAATTTCCAACTTAATTCCACTATGATAAGAGAAATTGTTTTGTATAATTTTAATCTTTTATATGTACTGAGATGTGAATTATGTCCCAACATATGGTTTACCCTGAAGAAAGATCTATGAGCACTTGAAAGAATGAATATCTTCAGTTTTGGGGTGTAGCACTCTATAAATGTCTACTATATCTAGTTTATTTAGTATCTTATTGAAGCTCTCAGTTTCCTTATTTATCCTCTGTCCCAATGTGCTTTCTAATGCTGAGAGTCAAGTGTTGAAGCCTCCAACTATTACTATAGAGACATTAATTTCTTCTTCCCATTTGGCTAGTGTGTGTCTCATATATTTTGGGACACCGATCTGGTGGGTTCTCAGGAACCTAAATATAGAACTTTCATGTGGTCCAGCAATCTTGATACTATGAATATATTCAGAAGAACTGAAGGGATGTACATGGACAGATATTTGCACACCAATGTTCATAACAGCATTATCACAATTGCTAAATGATGGAAACAACCTAAGTGTCTGTCAACCAATGAATGAATAAGTAAGATGTGGTATATTCATATGATGGAATATTATTCAGTTGTAGAAGAAATTAATTGAGGAAGTACATGAAAACATGGACAATGATTGAAAATATTATGTTGAGTGAAACAAGCCCAACATAAAAGGAAAAATACTGTATGGTTTCACTGATATGAACTAAATATAATGAGTAGACTTATGGAGTTAGACTATGAAGTGTAGGCTAGTGGGAGATGGAATGTGAGATGAGAAAGGAGAGAAGATTCTGGATAACTTAATAAGGTCAAATGTAAATATGTGGTAATGGTTAGGCTTGATGGTATCACATTATACTGAATATACCAAACACTGTTGATTTATGAATGTGATTGTGATTGAAACAAGTACTCTAGGAAGATTAATGTTAGTTGGAGGACAGCTGAAGAATATTAGGAATGTCTAACAATTATTTTGGAAGAAAATGAGGGTTGTGGTTAATGATTAAATACAGGAATATTCTTCTACTACAAGGTGTTAAGAATGTGGTTAGACATGGGAAAAATTAACTAATAAAATTTAGAGAATATAGTTAACAACAACATTGTAATGTTTTTGTAGCAAAAGCAAAGTTGGTATTATATTAATTCTAAAGGTAAAAAAAGAATATAGGGCTTGTTTATGTGAAATATGAATATGATTAAGCATTTATTTCTCTTCCTCATTTTTTTTCATTGATAAAGAGGCCTTGACTATGCCATTTAACTAATCTGTGTTTGTCTTGTGTATCTTTCTGAACACTAGAGGAATAACTGAATTAGCAGGTGGAATTATATGAGATAAAAGTGCCTGAAAAAGAATATTTTAGAAGTAATGTTTTCATAACTTGTTCAGCTGTACTTTCTTGTTCTTTCATTTTTGTGAATTTGAAATAAAGTTTTTATTTAAAAAATAAAAGAATTATTGATATGCTATTTTCAATATGTCATCAAAATTTTGACTGCTGATCTTTCTCTCATAGCTTATTTTGGGTTAATAATTTTTTTCTATTAAATTTTATTTTAGCTATTGCATTTGTTAATCATATCTCTTTTCATTATATTGCTTGGGATTTCTCTTGGAGATAAAACTTACATCTTCAAATTATTTTAGTGCTCTTTAAATTATTATTGTAGCTCATATTCATTCAAGATACACCATAGACACTACAATGCCTCATCGGCCCAAAGAATCTCTGAAAAACAACCAAAACATAAATAGAAAGCAAACCTTCATTCTCATCGTGGGTCCTTGGCTTTCTTCCGGAGGCAGCAGGGTAAACTCTATGTGTATCTGGAGTGCATCTATCCAATGATGGTATGAAAGACTGATCCCAAACACTTATTGCTCAGTTGCTCTCTCAGAATTTTCACTACAACTCATGTACAGCTGAAGAACTGTAAGGAACAATCATCAAGGTGTCTTGGAGCAAAGGATCCCTGGCTTTATGACACACAATAGACCACCTAAGAGTTTGGAGGGACATTTTTTTGCTCATAAAGAGGGGAATTTCTAAGACCACAAGCACCATACTAGGACAAAACACAGGCTTCTAAAAGAAGAGTGTCCCATACTTTCACATCAGTCTGATATTCTTGATAGAATGGCTAAACTTTGAATATGAGGACTATACAAAAAAGAAACGATTTTTCAAGACAGCATTAGGTGTATTTTTCTGTTCTTTGAATGCTTTTTGTTCTCTCTTGTTACTCAATATGATACATGTCACACCACTTGCTGGATATAAATTTATGAAACACACAAGTTAGGGACTAAAGCTCAGAGTTAAAGCATTAAAATATTAAAAAGTACAGTGTGCAAGAAAGTTTTTTTACCAATAAAAACAATGAAATAGAAATAATTGTCCATGGAAAGGAACATGATAAAAATCAGAAACAATCAATGAATAAAACCAGACTTTAGACATTCTGTTCAAAGACATGAATAAATGATCCTCAATATGCTTAAAATGAGAAAGGTAAAAACAAAGAAAGAATTAAAGGATTTCATAAAACAATGAATGTACAATATGAGAATATCATTAAAGAGACAGAAATTTTAAAAAGTAACCAAAGAAAACTATTGAAATTGATAAACACAAAAAAATTGAGAAATTACCTACAGGAGCTCAAGAGCAGATTAGAGCTGATAAAAGAAATAACCAGTGAACTATAAGATAAGACAATCAAAATTATTCAGTTTGAGGAGCAAAAACTGAAAAGGCTGAAAAGAAGTGAACATATCCTTAGAGACATATGGGACACCATCAAGTATATTAATATATGCATAATGTATGTCTCAGAAGAAGAAAGACAGAATGGATCAAAAGGAATATGAAAATTACTGATCAATTTCTTTAATGAATATGGATGCAAAATCCTCAACAAAGTACTTGCTAACAAATCCAAAAAGAAAAAAAATTATACATCACGATCAAGTGGGCCTTATACCATGTATGCAAGCATGGTTCAATGTAAGAAAATTGATCAGTGTAATAAATAGAAGATGAAAAATCACATAATCATTTCAATGATGCAGAAAATATGGTAATAAATACGGTAATAAATAGTAGATGAAAAATCACATAATCATTTAATTGATGCAGAAAAGGCATTTGACAAAATGCAACATTCTTTCCTGATAAAGAAAAAAACAATCCAAAAAGACAGGAATAGAAGGAAACTTTTTCAAAGTGATAAAGTGCATATTTGAGAACACCATAGCTAACATTACACTTAAAGCTTTCCCACTGAGATCAGGAACAAGAAAAGGATTTCCACAGACCCCATTGTTATTCAATATTGTGCTAGAAGTCTAGCTAGAGCAATTAGACAAGAAAAAGAAATAAAAGGCATCTAAAAATTAAAGAAGAAATAATATTTCATTATTCACTAATGATATGATACTATACTTAGAAAAGCCCAAAAATCCAGAACAAAACTAATAGAACATATAGCTGATTTCAGCAAAGTGGTGGGATACAATTTTAATATGCAAAGATAAACAGAACTTCTATATACTACTGAGAGCAATCTGAGGAGGAGGTCAGAAAAAAATTCCATTTACGGTAGTGAGTAAAAGAATCAAGTATTTGGGAACAAATTTAACCAAGAACATAAAAGTATAAAACATTGCTAAAAGGAATTGTTGAGGATATAAGAAAATGAAAGGATATACCAAGTTCATGTGTTAGAAGACTAGATATCATTAAGATGTCGGTTCAACCGAAACTGATCTACAGATTTGGCACAACCCTGATAAATTTTCCAATATCATATTTTGTACAACTAAAAAAACCAAATTATCAATATTATCTGATAGGATAAGGGCCTCCAAATAGCCAAAAAGATCTTAGAAAAGAAGAATGATGTTGGAGGACTTTCCCTTTCAGACTTTAAGCCATGTTATCTAGCTACAGTGGTAAAAACACCATGGTAATGGCATAAAGATAGATTGACCAATGAAATTGAATTGAGAGTACAGGAATAGATCCTTATGTCTATGGTCAAGTGATTTTTTTAATGTTTCTAAATAAGATATGTATAACTAGTTAAAATATGTTTTTTTTTATTTTAATATTTTAGGTATTACGTGCCAGGGATTAAAACCAGGACCTCATAAGTGGGAAGGCGGTGCTCAACCACCAAGACACATCAGCCTTCCTAAGTTGGTTTTTCATTTTGTTTGTTTGTTGTTGGCTTTTGTTTTTTCAGGAGGCACCAGGAACTAAACCTGGCAACTCCCATGAGGGAGGCAGGCACTCAGCTGCATGAGTCACATTCATTCTCTGGTCAGGTGATTTTTGACAAGTCTGTCAAATGTACTCTGCAGGGTCAGAACAGTCTATTCAAAAAATGGTCTTGGGAAAAGTGTATATACATACCTAAAAGAAAGAAAAAGGACTCTTATCTCACACTTTATACAAAAATTAATTCAAAAGGAAGCAAGGACCTAAATATAAAAAACAAGAATCAAAAAACACTTAGAAGAAAATATAGGGAAATTTCTCCAAGACTGTGTGGTTGGTGGTTTTTTCTTGGACCTTCCACTCAAAGCCTGAGCAACAAAAGAAAAAATAGATAAACGTGAATGCCTCAAAATTAAATAATTCTGTTCTTAGAAAGACTTTGTCAAGAAAGTAAAAATACAGTCTAACCATAAGAAAATAAATCTTAGGAAACCATATATATGATAAGGGATTGATCTCCATGTTATATAAAGAGATCACACAATGTCAAAATGACAAGCAACCTCATTAAAAATGGGCAAAAGAATTGAACAGACAATATTCCAAAGTGGAAATACAAATGGCCAAAAGACATATTGAAATATGTTCATCATCACTATCTCTTAGGGACATGCAAATGAATCTTAACGGAGCTGCCACACCTACTCTCCAGCTCATTGGACTAACCCAGGAAAACTAACAAGGAGATTATGGTGGACAATGATCATCCCAAGGAACCGATAGAGTCTACACCTGCAAACAAGAGAGTCTCATCATCCATCTGCCCTACGAGATCAAAGCCCCTTCTCAACTGGAGGTGTAGTGGGCATCAACATCCCAGAATCCTCAGGAATGGGGAATACACTATGGACTGAAGTAGACTTAATGGTATTCTACTATAGACTTATTGTGATTCTAGCAATGTAAGAACTTTATTATTAATGTGGAGTCAGTGGCTACTGGAAGTTCTGAGTGCAGGAAGAGAGAAAAACAGGTGTAATATGGGGGCATTTTCAGGACTTAGGAATTGTCTTGAATGACATTGCAACAACAGATACAGGCCATTAAATATCTTGCCATAACCTACAAAGTTGTGCTCGAGACAGTGTAAACTACAATGTAAACTATAATCCACGCATAATGGCAATGCTCCAAAATGTATTCATCAATTGTATCAAATGTACTACACTGATAAAACATGTTGTTTATATGGGAAAATGTGGGAATAGTAAGAAGTGGGGCATATGGGAATCCACTGCATTTTTTATGTAATCTAAGTATCTTTTAAAAAAATAAAATATATATTTTTAACAAACTAGAATGAGATATCATCTCACAGCACAAAGAATGGCCATTATTTAAAGAACATAAAACATCAAGTGCTGGAGAAGATGTAGAGAAATAAGAACACCCCTTCACTCTTGGTGATAGTATAAAATCATGCAACTTCTATCAATAATTATTTTAAATATATGTATGCTAGATCTCCAACTAAAAGGCAGAACAATTGACTCAATTAAAATATAAGATCCGTCTATATGATGTCTACAAGAAGTTGGTGACAACTAAAAGGATATACAAATATTTTAATTGTGAATGCAAACATATAAAATACTATACTCTTCTATTAGAAAAAGTAGACTTCTATAATCCAGAGATTTAAAGGGCAGCATAAAATACCAGTAGAGCCAATTATTAAGAAAAATATAAAAATCCTTAACAGAACTTCAAAGCAAATTTTAAAAATTACAGAATTAAATGCAGCAATAGATTTTTAAAATAAATAATGACATTGAATTTTCAGGGATAAAGTGCTAATTGTATTGAAATCAAAGACTAAGAAGTCATGTTTCTTTTCTGTTTTTCAGTCTTGATCTTTTGTGAAAACTATATTTCAATTAGATTTGATCTATTGGGATTGCAGCAATAAAGATACAGCAAGCAATCCGTTTTGTAAATTATTCTTTCTTCAATTTTTAATTTCATCATTCAAAATTCCAATCAATGACTACAAAACTGATTTCAATGCTGTGTAATAAAAAATTTTTATGGTGATTTTGCAAGTTGTAAGCCATCCATATTGAGATGGCATTGATGGGAAAATCTCCATTAGTCTTTCATTTGACAAAAACTCATGCTGACTTATTTTGAAATAAATTGATGCTGGCTTTTAAATTTTCTGTTAACTGCACCCCAGCATCACTAAATTTTTGATGAATCTTGAATTGTACCTCCAATAGTTCATCAAATATAAAATACATTATTTATAACTCTTTTATTTGTATCAACAAATTCTCTACTGATATTTGGGAGTGTAAAAAGTTTTTCTGTAAGAGTCACTTCCAAATCTACAATATCATTACTTATTGCATGATTCAAAAGAAAGCATTTCACCTGATTATATATAGAGGAATTAAGCTCTTGACCACTAATTATAAATTGTTTGTCATTTCATCATTTATATTTACTTTCTCCACTTATTTTAATAAAATAGAAGCAAAGATAATTAAAATAATAAACAAGTTACAAAACATTTTTGTGGATGAATATAGCAATACATCTGCTGCATTAATGACTTAGTTGAAACAACAAAACCTGAAAAGAGAAACTACACCATGATTTTTTTGTGATACCTCTGAAAGACTCCTTCATCAGCTGGTGCACACTGCAAAAGTAAAGGTAGTTAAGCTCCACCAGCCAATGCAAAATACATGAAATTACGCATTTTACAAAATATTTACATAAAAATGTAATATAATTTAGGACAAAATGTATTATGAATTTTAATGATAAAATCTGTATGTTCTTGAAAATATAGCTTGATAAAAATTATGTAAACACGCACACACACACACACACACACACACACACATATATAGTTATGCCCAAAGGAAAATAATTGGAAGAAATTACATATCAAGATTAACAAGATATGAAGGATTATCATTTTCTTCTTTGAATTTTGCTGTATTCTAATTTTTTCTTTATGAACAATGTTTACTACCTAGATAGGGTTACACTTTTAAGCAATAAAATATGCCTTAGTGAATAATATGCTTTTGCATCCTAGTGGTTATTGATCTAACCTTTTAGCCACAGAGTAATTAAGTATTTCTCTAAAAAATACCTTATCTATTACCCAGTCAAATATTAGAGCACCACAAAAAGTACTTAAAAATGTAGTCAAATTAAGTTATTTTTAAGAAAGAAAGTACTCTTTGGTTCAAACGTAACATGAATACATTAATCCTTGGCAATATGCCAATCACTCTGCCTTTGGAATTGGTCCCAGAGACAACTTGCATTATCAGTCCACAATCCTCAACATAAGAGGTGCTGTGGCATTATCAGGAGGAAAGGCAAGGGATACTCTGCTCTATTTTGTTTGCAAAAGATATTTGGTATACTTACAAGACATAATATTAGGGCAACTTTCCATTTGACCAGGATCTGAAGAAAATTTGGGAGTTTTTTTTATTACATATCAGAATAAAATGAAAATGCATGCACAAAAATTTCGATATAACTTATCTCAAAGAAAACTGATATATCATAGTAAGTTTTGGATCCTTAAATGGTTTACATATTCTATTTCTGAGAAAAATTTGTGTTTTAGACAGTTAATGCTGGAAGAAAATTTTCCACCTTTGGCTCATGGTAAGTGTTACTGTCAAAGTTAAATTATTTTAGTTTCGATTAAAAAAATAATTATTAGAATATTCAAATGTATATACATGTCACTTAGGTTGAACCTAAGTAATGACAGGATTTGTGGAAATGGCAATATAGAGTTTGGGGAACCTGAAAGTACCATCAATGTGCATATATTTTCATTTCAAATTTGGAAGAAATTTAATTTAAAAATTCAAATCTTCTAAAAATTAATATGAATCTGTAGTCTATAATATTAATACACTTACTAAATTAGACTAGTGTTTAAATTCTGATCTGTCATTGTTATTAAATAATAGCTGACACAAAAGAACAGTAAATGATGCATTAAAACTATAATTATTTATTTCATATCTGGTACTTTTTTTCAGACATTAATTTTAAATGGGAATACAGTGTGATAAGCATTTTCTCTAGTTTTAACTAATTTTGTAGAAAGCTAGAACCAATACTTTTTAGCTCTGTTGCTGGATAAGTTACTTAACATTTTGTGCCCTTTTTCTCAACTAAAATTGGGTATGGTATTAGAACCCATGAAATAATTTTCTCATCTTGATATATGCCATAATAATGGGAAGCATTTATAACAGTTCAATTTCACTCTAATTATCCAATATATGTGAGTTATAACTATATAACATCCCAATGATGATTCAATATCTAATTTTATTTGGCATTCAAAGTAAGAAAATTTCAGTCAAATTTTGCAAACTAAAATTTATAATGTATATATAGGAATATGAAACTAATATTTAAAATTGCAAGTTCATTCATATCAAGTAAAAATCTTTTTGAAGTCATTCATGCCAAGTATCATCTTTGATTTATCAACAGTTTACAAAAGTTTGGCGTGATGGGAAGTAGGAATAAGACAAATGGGCCGGACTTCATCCTTATGGGACTGACAGACTCTGAAGAGATCCAGTGGGTCTTCTTTAAGTTATTTCCCCTGATATACATGATTACTGTGCTGGGGAATGCAGGGGTGACACTGATAATGCACCTGGCTCTGCAGCTTCACACCCCCATGTACTTTTTCATCAATCACCTGTCATTCCTTGACCTCAGTTACTCAACAGTCAACATACCTAAAACCTTAGAGAACTTATGGACTTCTACCAAGTTCATTTCATTCATGGACTGCTTCACCCAGTTGCATTTTTTTGTCTTCTTGTGTGGCACTGAGTGTTTCCTTCTCTCTTCAATGGCCTATGACCACTATGTAGCTATCTGCAATCCCCTCCACTACAAAGTTGTTATGTCCAAGAGACTGTGTCACACCTTCACCACTGGTTCCTACATTATTGGTTTTCCTGACTCCTTGGTCAATATTCTTTGCATGAACAGTTTGCATTTCTGCAAATCCAATGTAATCCATTACTTTTTATGTGACACAACCCCAATTTTAGCCCAGTCTTGCACTTATACTAGTGGTATTGAAATCATGATATTAACTCTTGCTGGTGCCACTTTAGTGGTGTCTCTTTACACAATCTCTGTGTCCTATGTATCTATTCTGTCTACCATCCTGAAAATTAATTCCACTTCAGGAAAGCATGAAGCCTTCTCTACTTGTGCCTCCCACCTCTTAGGAGTCAGCATCTTTTATGGTACTATAATTTTTACTTATTTAAAACCAAGTAAGTCTTACTCCTTGGGAAAGGATCAGGTGGCCTCTGTCTTTTTTACTATGGTGATTCCCATGCTGAATCCACTTATTTATAGTCTAAGGAACAAAGAAGTGAAAAATGCTCTAATTAGAGTCATGCAGAAGAGAGAGGGTTCCAGGTAATAGAAATGAGAATGATGCCCATCAGTCAAAGGCCTCTTTTCTTTCTTTCCTATGGGGTTTTTTTACTTGGTCTCTCTCTAAAAATAATAGCATCCTTTAATTGATTTGCATTTTTATTGAACCATCCTCTACTTCATTGCACATTATATGGAATGTTTCCAAGACTATTCTTTTATAATTCTATATGGTAATTGGAAGGTATGATATATATGTTACACTTGTGATCTAAATATAGTTGTTTTAAGGACAAGTAATATGAAAAAAAAGTGGCGTCATCTTTCAAACTCTTTCATAGAAATCCCCTTCTATGTACCAATTTCAGATAATTTTATTATGTATAGTAGTTTCAGAGGTCATTCCAACTATTCTGTAGAGAAAAAATATGGCACAGTGGTATAACATGTTTGCATTGGACTGGACATTACAAGTTTTTGATTCTAGATCCTCCACTGTTTTTGCAGACTTTCCACTGGTAAATCCCTGAACATTTAAGTCTCAGTTTCTTTACCTGTACAAGAAAAAACATAATTCTAGGTCCACAGAGTTATTGTAAAGATTAAATCAGATGATGAATATGAATTATTTAATCCAGTGCTAATATCATGGCCATTATCACCATAATAATTTCAGTCTTTCAAAATTTTGAATATACAATGTGTTTTGTTATTAAAACATTCACTGATATTTCATGTCTATTTTTCGTTAATGTTATTGATAAACAAACAGCTCTAAAAGGCAAACAGCACTTCAAACATTTGGTCCTGGAGCAAAGTAAAATAGATAAAATTCAGTTATAGACAAAATGCATGTAAACATTGAAAAGATTCTGGAAATATTTTAAAATATTATAGAACCTGGAAATATCCTAATCATTTTTGATAGTATTTTCATTGTCTTATAGACTAATATTTATAGATGTATATATTTATATTACATATATATACCAAATATTTGTTTTTCTATTACTCTATGCTATTTTCATTTTATACTTATCTTTACAATATTTGGTAATTAATTTGTCCATTAAAATTGGTAGATTAATATTTCCTTGGTACATGGGTGAGATCAAGATTCTCATTTTGCAATGTTTTAATATCTGAGCTCTTGTAACTTTATCAGCTTATAAATCTGTATGCAGTAATACTTCTTATGTATCTCTCTGTTAACCATTTGAAAGCCCTAACATTCTGTGTTGTGTCAACAAGCTTCATTAATTATTACATCTTTATTTAAATATATAAATTTAAATTTATTTAAATTATGATTTTTGAAATAATCATTTAATTTCTCCTGATTTCTACAGGTTTGTTTTGTTATTTACAATATATAAATTCTCAAAAACTTTGCTTATTTGATTAAAATTTTAATAGAGAATATATGTAAAACTAAGAATTCGGAATTAATCCTAATTTTTTAACATCTCACAAATCTTCATCAGGAAAATTGCTAAAATGTTCTTTAGAAATTCTTCCGCAAAATCTGTGATTGTGGATTTAATTTTCTCTTCATTTCACAGCTTATGTAAGAATATATTATTCCCATTTTCCATGTATTTGATTATAATAAAGTTCCACCTCTGTTTTAGGCATGATAATGTTTAAAAACTCTTCCTTGGTTCATAACTGTCAATTAATTTATTCAAATATTTAAAATCTGTGTTATTTTCCTTTCCATTCTTAATTTATGTGAAAATAGTAGCTTAACATAAATACCATTTAAAGGACTTCATTATGACTTATTTTACATTTGAAAACTATGTTGTCCAGAAACTAAATTTTGTCAATTCCCTTTGAAGTTTTTACAATGAGAGATGTCACTCATAAGCATTTATATTTTAATAATATATATATTTTAACTAATCTCTAATCTTGTATATGCATTGTGTCTCCTCTCATATTTTAGGCTCTACATTTTTAGGCTTTTTATTAACTGTGCTAGTCTTGTTTTCATTTATGTACATTTTTGTGATTTAGAAAATGTATCCTGTTGATATCTGTTGGTAAAGATGTTCAATTGATTCTATATTTTGTAGAAAATATTATGTTCAGGAAGTGCTTAATTTTTAATTAAATTAAGGGTACCCTAACTTCTTATAATATTTTCTTGTGAGCAATT
>JAQZBX010065174.1:0-16356 GCA_029593785.1 Cabassous unicinctus | reverse complement strand
TTAGGCCTTCCCGAAGATTTAAAATACAAATTCCCAATTGAGGTAACACAGGAAGACAGGGTATATGAGACTGACGTTGGATCTTTCCCTGGGAAAAAAAAATTGGTAAGGAAAGAGAAGTCTCTGTGCTGTTGGAGGCATTGCAACCCCCTCCCCCATGCCCACCACATCCCCCAGAGAAGGAGCAAGGGCAAGGAAATGGAAGACTATTAAAGAAAAAACGAATTGTTGAGTTAGTGGTGATGTCAATGCATTTTCAAAGACCTGTCAAAGAGCTGCTTACTGATTAAAATTACTTTAGCTGCTGTTTCAGGAACTTGCCAGGAACATTTCTAAGGTGACTTCTCCACAAGGTAAGCACCTTTGTTTTACTTTGTTGAGAGAGCTAAAAGGCATCAGGTAGACACCTTGGCAACTAGTTTTTAAAAGGATGTCTTAAACATTCAGCCCCACTTATAGCATAAAGCAGGAATAAAAAAGAAAAAAAAAATCTCCTACCCAGATTTGTCTACACATTTAAACTGTCAGAGTTGAACTGACTTTGAAACAGACTTGAGCCCACAAAAAAACAGAATGTCAGTCATGAGAAAATATTTCACTAACTTGTTGGTTGGGATTCTAAAACAGGCTAAAGCAGATTTGGCACCACCCTTCTAATCCCGGCTTCATGCATATTGATTAGGTGCCTGCTTAAATTCCTTTCCCTCTAACAACAATTACACATATAGTAAAAGTGATAATCACAGTGGGAAGAGAGAGAATTTCTTAGGGCATCATTGTAAAAAAAAAATGGTGCTAATTAGTTGGAAATAATTACAAATTCATCAGAGTTAAAACTCTCTCTACCATTAGAAAATGCAATTTGCCATATGGTTTTGAAAATATATCAGAAAGGATTTTTCTGTGCTGTTTTCTGCAGTTGGAGTTTGGGTTTAGATTATTTGTAGGTTTCTAAGTATTTGAATTATGCAAGCTGTTTGACTGGTCCCAAGCACTCAGGAGACAAGCTTTTCCAGCTCATAATAAAAAAAAAAAAAAAATTAGTTTCTTTGCAAACATATATGGAAACATGCAGCTTCAGTTTTCAGCAGTTTTGGTTGATGTAAGAAACTTTTTCCAGTTAAATTTATATGCTTAGAGGTACTTAACATGGAGATTGCCTGCGGCCCCAAAGAAGAAAAGCATGAAGATAGAAATCTTCAAAATGGTCTTCAAATAAAAAAGAAATCTGAGAATAATGTAGTTCCATTCATTTTGTTATGATTTTACCCATGCGTCTTCAACCCTCCAATTAGCAAATGCCTAAAGTAGTAAATAGTTAATAAATGGAGCAATAAACTTTGAAAATGCTCAAAGAATACTTAGCACCTCTAAATGAAGGCCTGTTCTATAGGTAGTCTATCTAACAACAGTGTTGGAGAAAAGCGGTGCCCACTGGGACGTGGAGACTGATGATTGCAGGCAGAAAGTTTATTGGGAAGCTCTCTCATGGGAGGGGGTCTGAAGAATAGACTTCAGCCCACCCCTGGCAGAGGCAGTCATGAATTTATACAGCACATCTATAGGCCGGAAAATGCTTAGTCAGTGGGAGGGAGTTGGGGCTTGGGTAAGACTCAAGGGCCAATAGAGAAGTGTAGAGGTGAGTTTTTTCCCTTGTATGGCTAGGGGGTGGTGGGCTAGGGGTAGTGAATTCTAGGGATGCCAGAGGGGTTGGTGGTGCCATGTGGCTCCTTTGTCTATTCTTGTGAGGAAATGAGCTGTATCTGAGCACATAGGCTATGGCTTGTTCACAATCACATAGGCTCTGGATGGGGGGGCTGGTCTACATCACGGGAATGCAAGCCACTGTTTGTTAAACATTGTAAACCTTGTGATCAGTTAATCATTATAAACCTTGTAAGGGAGAAACCTCTAACAAATAGAAAGGGAATGAGGAGTAGAAAAGTATTTCACACCCTTTCCTGTTATTTTCACAGTCTGTTTTTAAGGTAGTCATTCAAATTCTTACTCTGAAATAGCATTTGCTACTTCAGAGTTTTATATTTCAGAGTTAGTTTTTAAAGCTCTTAAGGGCTTTTTTCTTACTGTGCAACATTCCCTTAGGTAATCAAAAGAAGGGTTTTGGGATCTCATTCAGTTAAAAAAAAAGTTTTTTTCTAAATCTTGAAACCATTTATTTGACTTGTCCCAGTGATAGCTATTGCTTTATTATTATCTTTTATCTGTGGGTTAAGAACTACAAAACTTTTAGTTTTGTCTTTAGAAAACACATTTTGCCTATGATTACACAGCAAGAACAATTAGCATGATGTTTAGACTTTTGAACAAAAATAAGCATTCATTTTCCAATACCAAATAGACTACTTCAGCATTTCTTGAATTTTCACACATTTTATCAAAGAGTAATATTTGTCTTGGGCATCGAATTCTCATATACACTTCGGGCTGCTTCCTTCACTCTAGTAAGAGCCCTGCCCTCTGCTTTTTGTTTTAATCAAGACTGAATCAAAAGTTGGTGACTTATAATACTTAACAAAAATTTAATAGAATATTCCCGAGCACAACTTCAATTTCATTTAGGCTACTTTAGATTGCATAGGACAGAAAATCCAACAACTCTAAGAGGGGAAAAAAAGGAAATTTTGAGTTGTAGATATGTTACCATAAGAAAAATTTTTTTTGAAAAAGTGAGCTTTTGGCTTATGTAACTGTTAAGTCCCAAGAATAGTGTCGTGGTCAAGGGAGCCTGACTTGGGCTCAAAATATTCCAAGAGAACCCAGTTTTTCTCTTTTTTCTTATGCTACTGAATGTTGGCAGGTGGTCACCTTGACTCCAGCATTCTCTAGTGATCAGTTGAATTATGTAAGTCCCCAAACACTTGCTCTTGTTCTGTATTTCAATGGGTGTGAGCCTATTCTAAATGGAATTTCTAGAAGATATTTGTTTAGCTAGGGTGTAGCCCAACTGAATGAGGGTGGGCCTTAACCTGATTACTCCAGTCCTTTACAAGCAGAAGATATTCATAGCCAGAGAATGTCCCTGGGAGGAGCAGGAAGCCAGCAGTCAGTGGAACCTGGAAGAGAAACTGAGGAAAGCCAGAAACCCAAGAATTGCTGGCCAGCCAGACTGTTAGGGAACTGGGAGGAAGGCTGAGTTCTGGCCAAGGCTTTGATTTGGACTTCTGGCCTCTAAAACCATGAGCTAATAAATTTCTGTTGTTTAAGCCAAATTCCATTTGTGGTATTTGTCATAGCAGCCAGGAAATTAATACACATCTTGATTAGAGTCCTATAGAAAATAGGGTCTGCTTTTATTTCACAGGTTTTAGCAAAAGTCTTTTCAAAGAAAAACTTGCACTGGACAATGTTAAACAGGCAAGCATCACTTTATTCAGGGACTGCTTTTGCAGGGGAGACAGAATAGCATTCAACTCTGTTGAAACAAAGAAGAGTCAGCTTTTTTAAGGGCTGCAAATGGGTCAGAGAAAAAGCACTGGGAGATACTAAGGGGGATTGGTCACTGGGGTGGGTGAGTGATTTGCTGAGACTGCATTTAGGATGGTTTGGTTGAATGCTTTCTTTTGCTGTAATTAGGCTGCCTGGAACCTGTAAGAGCCTGAAGAAAGGAGGGAGGGAGATAAGGATTACCCAGTTAGGAGTCTCTCAGGCATCTGGGTTGCATAAAGGGCTGGGGTAAGAATGGGGGAGGTTTGGGGGTAATAGTTAGGGTCCGAAATTGTCTTTTTTTCTTTTTTTCCCCCTGCAGTCTCAGTTGTTTTTCTCTGAGTCCCACAGCTGCAAGATTAGTTTCAGCATTGTCAGGATGGGGGAGGGAGAGAGTAGGGGAGGGATAGATGTGTGTGAGGAATAAGGCTGGCTGCTTGGTCAAGAGAAAGAAAAAAGTCTTCTTGGTCTTAGGGCTTTTGATTGGGTTACATACACATCCTTGAAATAATCATAGTGCTTAGGAGAACATGAAGCATGGTCAACAAGGGCTTAAGTATGGAGCTATGGACGAAGTCAACTTCTCCAAAACCGCATGGGCTGAAAGTATGGGAGTGGTGAAAATTACCCAAAGGAGAGTGAATAGATTTTGGGCTGCCAAAAATCCTATGTTCATGAAAGCTGTGTCTTATACATTTTATAAGCACTATTTTACTTATATTACTTTTAATACATTCTTTGCTTTTTTTTTTCTATAATGCAAAGGCTATTTATAAAGTTTTAAAATAGCTGAGTGGTTCGGTTTTTGTTTATTTCTCTAAGTATCAATTTCTAGCATTATTATGTTTGTTTAGATTAAATATAGCATGGTAGTTAAGACAAATGATGGAGTCAAGCTGCCTTGCTCTACCACTTACTAGTTGTATGTCCTTGAGTATTATCTGCATAATATTGATGATAACAGTATGTACCTCATTGGGTTTTAGAGAATTAAAATGCTCTTAAGATTATTCCTAGCACATAGAAATGCTTTGTAAATGTTGCTTCTTCTCTCTCTCTCCTCCTTTCTTTGCCATCCTTTTCCTCCTCTTCTTTTTTACTTCAACTTATTATTATTATTAATTTTAATACTATTTACATTTTCAGGAACTTTTGAATTTTTCTTTATGAAAAAATATTTGTTAATATTTATAAGTGTCTGATGCCCTATTCAAAAAAAAGTGCATTCTTTTTATTATGGGTGGCTTTAAATAAATGTGAATTAGCTCAACCTTATTAATTCTGTTTTTTCAGGTATGTTATACTCTTACCTAATATTTCCTATCTGAATTTTCCAGGGCCAAGAGAGTCTATTTTTAATCATATTATATAGTTTCATGAATTTATGGTAAATTTTGGCATATATATTTTGAGTATATGTTGTTTGGTACCTGAAGGAATATGACAGTTTAGAAAAGTAAATGTTACTAGCAGGCCAAAAACTCATTCTTTCTTATCTCACTGATGCTCTGGAAGAAGGAATGATCCAGGTCAAGTCTCTTGCAAGCATGCTAATAACCAGACCTCCTGATATACACATTAATGCTATGAAAGGAACTCCTTTGAGTAGGATGTGTGTATCTACTTTGTGTGGAGGAGAGATGACTCAACATACTGATTTATACTGATTCACCTAAAGTTTCTAGTAGGTTGGCCATCTGGTCAGGGATTATGTAAGAATAGGATTGGAATATTGATGACAATAATTTCATGAGGAGAGATAAGTGGATATCCATCTTGGAACAGGCACAGAATGTCAAGATATTCACAAAGTAATTGTCCATCCACTACGGATTGAATCTTAGTACTCATGTGGACAAGATGGCCTGTCTTGTAGATGCCAGTCCCCTTTTCTAGCCCCTCCAGTGCTTAATCAAGAAGTCCATGTACAAAGTACTATGAAAACAGGGATGGAGGCTCTGCATGGATTTGCGAGTGTGAATATTAAGGCTGATCTGGTTTCTAACACCGCTAAGTGCCTAACCTGCCCACAGTAGAAACCCAGGCTAAAGCCTTAATACAAGATCATTCCTTGTAGAACTAGTGGTCATTAGGTAGATGGTTTATGTTTGGTCACATCCTTCACTGGCAGGATGTGGGAAAAGAAGAAGAGATTAATCTTTACAGAGATCGGCATATATTTTAATTTCAAAATGTCCTACCTATCCTCAGTTGTTCTGCAGTAGCACTCTTTGTGGACTTAGAAAAAAACACCATATCCATTGTCGTGATACTCCATACAACATTGCCTCTGACCAAGGAACTCATATTACAGAAATAGAGGAAAAGGTCTCAGAGCTACAGAATTCAATACTCTTGCCAATTGACCCCAAAGCAGGAGGCTTAGGTAGAATATTGGAATAGGCTACTGAATGCTCAGTTATGGTGCCAGCTAGGAGAGTACAACCCTGTAAGTTCATGATACTATCCCATAAGATTCAATCCATTCCTTTAACCAGCATACAATATATTTTGCCAACCTCTCCTATGGTTCAAGGTTTATGGGAATGACCCATTTCACTATTATATCAATTAAACCATTGAAGTTTCTACTACTCAAGGGAACAATGTTTCCACCAATGAGCACAGTTGTAGTTTCATTGAATTGGTCATTTGATGTTCCTGTTAACTTGAAATGAAGAAGCACCTAGAGGAATCAATAATTTCAAACAGCACTGGGACAAGGAGGACTATGTTTGGGTCCTAGAGAATTCATTAGGGTACACTTCCTTGCCTGATGGAAAGTACTGGTCAATAGAAAACTTAAGCAAACCAATAAAGACAGGATCACCAAGGACTAAGATATGACAACACTGAAGATTTAGTTTAACCCACTACGTATAAATTGCCACCTGCTAATGTGCTGTCAGAGTTAACAGAAAGCATAACATATGAGGTGTGAGTAAATTATGATTATCAAGTTCAATCTCATATTTTACTTGATATTTTCCTTTCTCCATTTTCCCCTTTGCAGCTTTATTCAAAGGTCAGTGGTCAGGTGGGAGTGTGTTCAGATGAACATAAACCCTTGTTATTATAATAGCTGATGGAGCTGTATTATTTTAATTTGAACAAAATTAGAGAGTGAATCCTAAGGAGCAAAAGGGGTGGGCTCTGCTGGATATAACCTGTGCCTTTCCAGATCCACTCACCATTTTCCACTCTTGTTTTGTCTACCAGGAGGCTGGTCTATATGAATTGCCTTAACATGTTTGCTAATCCTCTAGCTTCCAACTGGGTTGGCTTTTAGGAGTCCCAGCCAATAGCGTAGGGGGTGATGTCCTTAGCTCTCTCCCTGCAAGACCACCAGAAATTGGCAGCATCCCTTTCTTAAAGGCCATAGTTTCTGCCAGTTAACCCTCACCTGCAGCTAATATCACCTGTTGACTAACCTCCTCCCTTATCCATTAAGGCCAATGGGTGGTAATGGATCCCTGCTGCTGCTGTATCCAGGGTATGCTACCATACCTTTTTTTTTTTTTTCAAGAAACATTTCCAGTTTTTATCCATAAAAATTATTAATCAAAACTGCACTTGTAGATTTACACAGCCACATATTAATAACAAAACAAGAGGGAAATGAAACATTCCAAAGATATCTTGAAAAGTTCTAAAGGAACACAACCCTAGGCTAAAATGTACTCTAAAACTATGGGTTCACAGCATTGTATTCATTCTTGCATTTTCTCCGAAAATTTTTATTTTATATGTATATATATATATATATGTATATATATATATATATTCCTTATATTTGCCTTTCTCTTTTCCAACTTGCCAAATTTGCTGTTGTGTTCAATAATTATTTTTCTGGTCTTTGTCCAGTTTTAGCCTGGTCCTCCTTGCTCAGTTGAACACCCATGTGTACGGTTGTGCTGTTAGCCTTCTCATGCTGCACACTCTTGCTATAGATGACATATTTCTCTCTGTACACCTGGACTACCTTGACAATTCGCTGACCTTTGTAGTATCCTGGAACCACCAGAACCTCATTGTTCTTGCAGATAGGCATGGAGCAGATGTTTCATTTCTGTCACAGCTCCTTGGAGAGTGGGGACAACATGATTTTCCTTCACATGTGTGAAAGGGCAGTGATGTAGTGTTTGCAGTTTTTGCTGTGGTCCAAGGTCACAAAGGAATTGAACTTCATGGTGACCGTCTGGTTCCAGATGAGCTCTACCGTACCTTTTTGAGTTTTCTAACCCTACCTACACCTTTGTAAGTAGCTTCTGCATTTACACTTCACTTACTCAGCTTGAGTGTGCCAACTCCTTTCTGCCAATTGACCCCAAAGCAATTGACCAATTACTTGACCTTAACTGATTCATTCATCAATATTTATAAAATAAAATCAGCAGGCAATTAAGGAAGGTTGGAGATTCCTCAAAGTGATTTTTTTTTATACATATAGAATACAGAAAACTTTTTCAAACCTTTTAGCTAAAATTAAAGTTTGAGACTAAATTGTTAAGAAATTTAATTTAGAAAAGCAAGACTTTAATATGGTGCTCTTTTGTGCATATAGAATATTTTTTTTCCATTTCTTTTTTCCTAATGGATTTGGAAGAAGAGATTAAACCACTAATAAGAGCCAAAGAGAAAAGAACTACTTCATCTTACCTCTTCTTTTCCTCTATCCCAATTCTTCTACTTATTAAAAATATTTTTCTTTTTTTTAATCTATGTTCACTGACTTTGACTAGATTTTCTGATAACATTCTGTTGGACTATTGATTTCCACCAGGCCTGTTGTAACATTTTGAGATTTTTGGGTTTAGAAAGTGGAGATACCTGGTCAGGCTGACCATAAAAGAGAAGCAGAAAGTAGTTGATGTTTCACTTACATTTCTTTTTACTTTGAAGAGTAAAGGTATTGAAATATAACTGTTTGGCTTTTATAATTTTTAGATGATAGAGAGGAAATCATTAAACTTAAATGTTGAATACAACATATGAAGTAAATTATTGTTTTCAAACCATGATTCTCATTCTTTTTGCAGTTTTCACAGTTTTAATGAATTAATATGGCTTAATAAATTTGATAGTGTGTTACCCTTTCTTTCCTCCTCCCTGAAAGGTATTATTTTTATATAAATAAAATAAATATAACAAAATAAAAAAATCATTTTTAATAAAAAATGAATATTTAAGAATTTTTAAACTCCTTCCACTTTCTTTCACTCTTGAGATAATTAGGACAGCCTTGATATGTTGAAAAGTCAGGAAAATCTGGCATAAAGTTATAAACTATAACTTTGGTTTCATCTTGAATACTAATTCATTATGTAGGTAAAGAACTGAAACTGTAATATCTTAATTGTATTACATGAATATAATTATATTCATTGTTATTGCAGCTGTTAAAGAAAATAAATTTATAAGAAACTATTTAATTACCTTCATTTAATCAATTGACTGCAGATATCTCAAGATAGAGTACCCCTAAATTCAGATTATTGTGGTTCTTTTTGTTAATATTTTCTGGTTGAGGGTGGGAAACAATAATAACATTAATTTGGTATAGGTTGCATAATAGCAGCAAAAACAACCATTTACTGAATGCTTATATTATCCCATTTCATTCATTTAATAAGACTTTAAGGTGTTTTTATCCTGCTTTTGTAGTTGAGAAAATCGGGGCTCAGTGACAGTAAGTAGCTTGATTGATAATGCCATATCCAGAGGTGTAGGCTGGCAATGTCCCTTACTAGCTTTTAATCTCTAATGGATAGAGCGCACTCATCTGTGAAAAGATTATTTAATTGGGTGACTTAGAAGTATCGTTTTTAACTTTAAAATTTCCATATTCTTTTAGTTAGTATACCCATACTGAGATATTTCCTCTGCCTTGGTGGACCTATAAAGATGGACATGTTCATCCTAAGTACAATATCATTAAATAAGCCATTAATCTTCATTATCTATTATACCACACTTTGTGGGTAATGATAAGTTTTTTGTTTTATGATATCTTGTGAGCTCTTATGAGATGTTAATTTTATACCATGACTATTTTTTTCTATAAAGGGAAATAAACAGCCTCAAATAGCTTGATGAATTTAATGGAATTATTTTTACTAAAGCAAAAAGACATTGTCTCAATTCAATAAAGGAAGAGTAAGCTTCAGTTCCTATGGTCAAATATTGTGCTAACCACCAGGATATCCAATAATTGTCAATTTCAAATGTAGAAAATGTTGCAATTATTTATCTTTAACAATATATTTAACAATTTCTATGAAACATTATTTTACATGTTATTTAAATTTTTATACTTTCACTAAACAATATATATTGTTTATTAAAGTTTGCAAAACTTTAACCTTCTTAAGGATTATTTTTCTCTAAATTAGGTTTTATTTATAGTTGATCCAATTTCTTAAAATAGTAATCGGTATCCTATATTACGTTTCAATATTTATTGATGTATTATAATGTGTTATTTGTTTCCTTAGGTATATTTGTTAGCACTTACCTAGCTTCCAATCTTTCCTCTAAACTGCTCCAGAGGTATCTTTTTAAAGTATCTGATAATTCTTTTTACCCTCAAATCACTGGATGCTTCTACATTACCTGAATATAGAATTCAAACCCCTCAGCATGCTGTTTGGTGTCTAATTCTACATTTCAAGTCTCATATCCCAAAGCAATTCCCCACTTTGTTCTAGTTATGCTCAACTAGTTACCATTCTCTGAATATCCCACATGTTCTCTTATTTCCGTTCCAGGATTGCATAAAATCATATTCGTAGATTGGTAGAATCCTATTCAAAAGGCTTCAGTGGTTATCACTGCTCTTAAGGAATAGTATAGCATCTTTATATGACTTAGAAACCATGTCTATCTGGCCCCACCCAGGGTTTCAGCCTCATCTTATGTTACTCTCCCCCAGTAATCTGCACTACTATAAAGGCTTTTGTTTATCACTTTTTGAGTGTGCTCCACTTTTCTCTAACAAAGGGTCTTTATACATACAAGGTTCTTTCCTGTTCCCACCCTCCTCCTTTGCCTAAACTCCCACCAAGCTTAAACATTTCCCTAGAGTATGTTTGGGTGTGCCTTTATGTGCTTTTACATTTCCTCATTCTCTTTCTTCATAGAACTGACTTCAGTTTGTAATTATGAATCCATTAGTGTTATTATTTAAATAATTTCCATCTCCTGTAGTAGGTCCTGAGAAACAGGAAAGTAGGGGTTAAATCGTTATTTGTTATTGTTATGTCCCTAGTACCTAGCCTAGAGACCAACACAGGGAGTCTCAGAAAAAGAAACAAGTGGATAAATAAATGGATGAGTGAATGGAACATTCAAGGGTCAGTGTGAACATCATTTCCTTGGTTAAATCTCCGCTTTCCCCTTAAGGCAAAGATAATCACTTCTTCATCTATGCTCCCACTGATTATTGTTTATACATCCAGCATCGTGTTCATCACATTGTGTTGATTATGTACAGGCCAGGCTCCTTTACTAGATTATGCATTCCTTAAGAGCAGGGACTTTTTGACTGATTCATGTTCATGTCTATTTCACCCCTAGATAAATACCTGATAAATAATTAAAGTAGAAAAAATTTTCAATGAATTAATAAACATTTATTATGCTCTTACAGTTTCTTTTATCAGCACAGTATTTTTGTTGACCTGATACTTATAAGCGTTGTGGAAATTTGAAATTAGTTTTTATATGGTCTTAGTTTTAAAAATGTGTATTTTAATAGTATATACTGAAAAGCTTTGAAAGAAGAAATTCTTATTGATATAAATACTCAAAGCACCGGTTAATGCTTTCTCAGTTATATAAGAGAATGTTAGAGAATATTTGTTTGGGTGACCACAGGTATGTAATAAACAAAATGTCTAGCCAATTATTCAGAGATTGTATTTAAATTTAGATCTGTGAAATTTTTAGTTCTTGTCATCTAATCATAGAATTTATTTGTTAGGGAGATAACATTTTTATCAGCTCTTCCCCACTGTTATAGAAAAAAAGAATATTTCGTGTATAGTAAATGCCAAATTTGATTTCTATCATAGCGTATTGGGAAGATAGAATTAACATACAAAATAATTAATGAACTTAAAATGCAATATTTACTTATTAAAGCTAGATAAGCTTACTACTGATTAAGAGAAAAGAGAGCCCAACATAGATATAAACTTCAGGAAGATTTCTTAAAATATTTGAGCTAGATCTTGAAGCATCAGAGTTGCAAAATAAGTACTTTAAATTGGGTTGGGGGAAAAAATCAGTTAAACCAAACCTCCAAAATAAAAAGTACAGCATTATCGTGCAGGAAACAACACTACCTAAAACAGAGAGCAATCAGTTGATATGTTAGGAGCAAAACATAAGAGAATTAAGATGTAAACGGTGAAAAAGCTTTAAGTACATAGTCTTTTAAGGCACAAATTCAGGAATTGTTATCTTTGTGATGAGGATTATTCTGCATTCACTGGTCATTTCAACAATTGTTACAAAAATTGATAATAATACCAGTCAGAGAGGAAGTATTCTTTTTTTAAAAAAGTCTTTTCCTTGCTTGTCTGCTTTTCTTTTATCTTTACTGCTTTCTTTTCCTTTCATTTCCAATTCTTCTACTTTTTAAAATGTGTTTTTTCCTCTTAATTATAAAATTTATATAGACATAGTGTAGAAAACTTTGAAAAATCCAAAAATTTATAAAAGAGAAATTTAAGAATCACATATAATTAGATATCCTGGTGACTTTTTGCAGCTGTTTGGTGTATTTCCCCATAAACATTTAGGCTTAAATTATGGAAATTTAGATCATTTCTGACAATGAGGAAGAAAATTAATGTCCCAGATAGTATAGCTTTCCTTTCATCATTTGCAGTGCATGAAAAGTAATAAACATACACATATTCACACCCACACCCCCCCACACACACACATAAACCACACACCATCAATCCCTTCTCTTCCTGTGTCTCTCCCAGCTGTGGTGCTTTAGATGAGAATATTCTACATGACAATGCCAGGGGTTAATGTTTATTCTTTTATCCCCGGTCATGAGATGTGTAGTGTCTGAATATATGTAGAAAGGGAGGGTTTATGGAGTGAGGCAATGAGGGAATGTCTACTTTGAAAGCAGTGCCCTTGTACAGGATGTCTGGTTGGTAGAGAGACCATATCTTTTAGTAAAGATTAGACAATGGGGATAAGGAGAACCTCTGCCTACCTTGTTCTTGGTTGGTATTCTAGTTCAGAAGGTGAAGTGTACAAAAAGAAGCCACTACATTTTGTCCATAGGGAAATTCTCTACTGACCCTGATGGATCTGATGCTAGCCTGTTTGCATTGCTCATGTGGGTTTTCATTGGTTAGTATTCCTAATAATATTTAAGTGGGCACAGAGAGATGCTATATCAGAGACTGTTCCATTGATATTATCTTAACGAAATGTGCTATTGTTTTTCTTTTTAAAGTAGAGTTTGTTTAAAGGTTTTTTGATGAAAGATGTTTGTTCACTTTCGATAATTGGAGGCTGTTTTTTTTTTTTTTTAAACCATAGCAATAATAATTTGAAGACTCCTCAAAATCAAGTTTTATATGACTGGAAAATCAGAAATCTTGAAGTGGTGTTCATAATCAGTTTCCAAGTGTCTGATCACTGTCATTCCAGAGGAGAAATGCTAGTCACTACTGTACTCCTAAGCATCTCTAGAAGACTAATTGCTTTATTCAGCTTAGCATAAAACCTTACCATCCTTCCATAGGGTAAGATTGTCAAAATATGTGAATTTAATAGTTTTCTTTCAAATGTTTTATTTCCCACCAGTACTAAGCAGTTTACGCTTCCTAAGGTAAAGAAGAGATGAAATTCCAGCCCAATTGCTTGAGCCACATCTACTTCCTAATGTTGTTTTGATGCCTGCTAATAGAATGTCCATCCTGCAACCCATTAATCAAGGAATAATTTTAACTTCCAAGTTTTATTATTTAAGAAATACATTTCATAAGGCTATAGCTGCCATAGATGGTTATTCCTCTGATGGATGTGGACAAAGTCAATTACAAACCTTCTGGAAAAGATTCACCATCTTAGATGCCAATAAGAATGCTTGTGATTCATGGAAAGTGTTCAAAATATCAATATTAACAGGAGTTTGGAAGAAGTCAATTACAGCCCTCATGGATGCCTTCCTTTGAGGGGTTCAAGACTTAAGTGAATGAAGTAACTGAAGATGTGGTAGAAATATCAAGAGAATTATAATTAAAAGTGTATCCTGAAGATGTAACTGAATGGCTGCAAACTCTTGATAAAACTTTAATGGATGAAGAGTTGTTTCTTACAAATGAGATAAGAAAGTGGTTTCTTGAAATGGAATCTACTCCTGGTGAAGATGCTGTGAACATTGTGGAAATGACAACAAAGGATGTAAAATATTATGTCAACTTAGTTGATAAAGCAGCAGCAGGTTTTGGTAGGATTGACTCCAATTTTGGAAGAAGTTTCTACTGTGGGCTAAATGCTGTGAAACAGTATGGCATGCTACAGAGAAATCCTTCATGAAAGGATAAGTCCATTGATGCAGCAAATGTCTTTGTTGCCTATTTTAAGAAATTGTCACAGCCACCCCAACCTTCAGCAACCATCACCCTGATCAGTCAGCAGCCATTAACATCTAGGAAGACCCTCCACCAGCAGAAAGATTATAACTTGCTGAAGGCTCAGGTGCTGGTTAGTATTTTTTAGTAATAAAGTGTTTTTCAAATTAAGGTATGTACAATGATTTTTTAGGAAAAAATGCTTTTGTACTATGCTATAGTGTAAACATAACTTTTATATGCACTGGGAAACCAAAAAATTCATGTGACTTGCTTTATTGCTGTGTTCACTTTAATGTAGTTGTCTGGAACTATTCACTGACAATGACTAATTGATCACAGGGCCTTTCAAAAGGAAATAAATGGGCATTCTGATAAAGTTATGCTTGACGTATATAGGTGGAAATTCTAGGTTTTCTGGTCAGAAATATGAATCTAGCTAATATTGTTGGGATTCATGTACTTTTACCTTGTGTCTAGACTTAATTCTATTCACAGATCTGGTTCATCGTGAGGGGAGTTTGAGTCCTTTTGGGGAAGAACCCTATAATATAGGTACAGGTTAAGCCATTAATATTCACCCGAGATATTTTTAAAGGGACAGGTAGCCATTTCCCAAGTTGACTGTATACTGGGAAAGAGAAAAACTCTGAAATTTCTGAAGTTATTAGATACTGACTCTGTACTTGTGCTTATGTCTAAAGAACTCAAATACCATTAACTAGGGGCTAATGGGGTCAAGTGACAGTTGAAGGTTTGGCCTAAATCTGTCTAAACGGGGTACAGTGGACAATAGATGTGTCTAGTAGTTACTACTCTAGTACCAGAATGTATAGTGCAGTATAAATATACTGTCAGTATCTCTGTGCTTTTTACTAAACCCAAGAGTAAGGATGGGAAGGGTACAAAATTATTTTTATGGTAGTAAGAGCATATAATAGTTCTATATGAATGCCCTGCCAATATGGTAGACCAAAAGCAATATAATATCCCTTGGAAAATTGCTGAGATGATTGCCAGAATTCGTATTTATCTTGTCTGTTTGGCCATTGCAAATACAAAATGGGTAGGGAAAATAACAGTAGTAATCACAGACTTATTCAGGTGTTTATTCTAATTACATCTGTGGTTCATGTGATATCTTTACTAGAGAAAATCAATATAGCCCCTGACATGTAGTATATAGATATTGACTTGGAATGTATATTTATTTTTATTTCCTTGATCCCCATCACAAAGAGAAATCAGAAGTACATTGAATTTATAGAGAAATACCAAAAATACAACTTTAGCCAAGTTGCATTTATGTAGAAATACCAACAATATAACTTTAGCCTCTTAAACTAGGGCTCTGTCACCTTTCCTGCTCCATTCTCCCTTGTTATGCCATGAAACATCATGCAGATCCATTTTAAGAACTGAGGCAGAAGCCACAGCTTTCAAAATGAATTCTGACTTGTGAAAGATAAACTGTACCAAACCATGATGTGCAATATCATCTATCTAAGCTCAATTTGTTTGAACAATTTAATACCAAGTCATTCAGTCCCAGAGGTTTCAAGGTAAGATGATAGCAGTAGTGATTCCATAAGGATTCATGTGTTCCAAATACAGACTACTGATTATTCCAGCAATTTGTTTTGTTCACAAACTAATAAATCAATACAAACCTAAACCTATCTTTGGCTTATACCTTGACTGCAGCTTTGTTGAGACCTCAAGCAGAAGACCAAGTTAAGACATAACAAGAAACTTGACCCATGGAAGTTATGAGAAAATAAATATGTCTTGTTTTAAGTTGCCAATTTTGTGGTAATTTGTTATGCAGCAATAAAAAATTAATATAGATTTTAGTACCAGAAATGGGGTGCTGATGTGAAAAATACCTAAAAATGTGGGAGTGGTTTTGGACCTGGGCATTGGGCTGAGACTGGAAAAATTTTGAGAAGCATAGTAGAAAGTCTAAATTGCTTTGGGCAGATTGTTAGTAGAAATCTGGGCTTAAAAGATGCTGTAGTTAAGGGCTCAGAAGTAAGGGAAGAAAGGAAGGAGAAATCCTTGTTAGATAGTGTTGGGGACCTTCACGGTAGCACTCAGATCATATGCCTTGTCAGCAGCACCGGTGACATGTAACATGGCTGCTAGGGCTAGATAAAGAACAGCTTTAGCCTCCTTCTAGGAAGATAAGAAAAGTTCGCGCCTAAAGCAACTGCCATCTACCATAGCAACAGGAACCACCAATCCCAAACCGCTACCCATCTTTAAACCCACCAATCCTCACCCTCCTCCCCGTTTGCGCCACAAT
>JAQZBX010065173.1:0-16356 GCA_029593785.1 Cabassous unicinctus | reverse complement strand
TCCTCTGTTCTTTGCCTTGCCTTTTACATTCAATTCCCCACCCACCAGGGGGTGGGGCTCAACGCCCTACTGACTGACATGGCCCAGTCAATGCCCTAATCATAATTCAATCATGCCCAGATTAACAGATCAGATTACAGGCATGATCCAATTATATTTTTGGAATTCATAATTACATCAAATTCCCCAATGGTTACAATGCTATAGCCAACTATTTTGTTCTCTTGCTGATGAGGAATAGTAACTGATGTAAATTGGAGAAGATTTGCTGGAGGCTGACTGAATGATGGGTGACATCTGGTGGTTGGTGGTAGGCAAGGAAGGTTATGATTTGAATTGTTCTCACTCTAATAGAGACACAGATGTAATAAAATGGTTCTGATTCCAGCCATTCTTTTTATAAATGCTCTGCAGGTCCCGATAGCACCATAAAGTATTCAAGGCCTGGGCTGCTGTCTTCACTGCTTTCAGAGATGATCTGCCTCCTCAGCATTTGGTTATGTTCAAAGCTTTTCTATCCCTCCCAAGTTGGCCATGGCTTTGATGTTCTCCAAGTTTTTGTTGGTGAAATCCTGAAGAGCACAGTAGATTATTACCATGGTCTTGTTGGACAGTATGCTGGGGCCATTGCCACTGGGCAGCTGGTTGACCAGGTCTCATGTGGTGTTTTTGCCTATGAGCTCCTTGTTATAAACATCTAGCATCATATTCCTCAAGGTAGTTGCCACAGAAGAAACAACTCTGACATTAGCCATTCTCAGAAGTTCTACCTTTTTTTGGTACAACCACACAGATGTGTGCTGCAAACTTCCAGTTGCCAGCAGAAAGGCTATGGATAGATCTAGCAGAGCCTTCCATGGTGCGGGGTTGGAACTTTCTGCTAAAAGAGTCAGATATGGTTTTACAACTGATGGATGCCACAGTATCTCAACCTCTTTGGGAGACTTCAGCTGCCATGGGATAGGACCAACTCCATCCCAATGATCCTTTTGTGGTGTCCTCTTTTTCTTTTGCTTCTTTCCCCACTAGTTTGGCTTGGAGTCTTTACTGGGAGACTCTTTTCTTAGGCGGTTATTCAATTCATTTAGTTCCAGCATCTGGGCCTGGGGTCTTCTTGCCTATAAGACAAGTTCCTAATGGAGAACACACAGTTCTTCACTGTCTTGCTGTTATAATCAGATGTGCTTGGGCACGTGTGGATCACATACAAAAGTGAGTCCACCAGCCCTGCACAGGACCACATTTGCTTCTGTGTCTCCCCCCTTGTGGAGCTGAGGTCCCTCAAGCAACCTGTTGTGTTATGCGGAACTAGTGAAGTCTGAAATTTAATTTTATTATCATAATCAAAATAAGAGTTATTTCATCCAGAATATGCAATTGTCACAGTGTTTATTTAGGTTGAGAGAGCATCTAGAGTAATTTTCATCTTTACAGCATCACATGAGGATAAATTCCAAAGAACTCCCTTGACAAGCGCTCTTACTTCAGTATCAATAGAATTTCAACAGTCTCAACAATGCAGGTATCCCACCAAATATTTTTAATTGCTATTTTATTTTCATCTGTAGACTTGCCAAAAGACAGGTTTCAGAGAACACCACAAGTGTTCTTCTGAATTTCCAAAAGTCTGTGGTCCAAAAGGTCAACCAGATGTTTGATTCACTCTAACCTACATACCTCCATCTTCTCTTGTTACTGAGGCACAGGTGTTGCAGGTAAGCCAATTCGTGAACCACAGGGTACTGGTGCTTCAGCATGTGAATGACTTTTGGCAGTTAAGGATCACTCCAGGCCAACTCCCTTGTATCTTTCTGAATGCAGTTTGTTTGTGGTGATCTTGTGGTGCCATCATCTGCCAGAGCTGCTTGAAGCCTGTTACAACTGCATTCTTGAAGTCAGTATTGTGTGAGACTATAGGACGCGTTGTCAGTAGCTGTTGTTTTCAGGGCCTAATTATTTCTTTGGTATTTAAGTATAGTTCATTGGCTCGAGGCCCTTTGCAGATTCCCAACACATGTGCCTGTGTGATACAAGGCTGTCTGTGATCCTTGGAGGTCTACAGTTCCATGGTTGGGTCTGCAGTACACTAGGCTGCATTATAGGCTCTCCCCTTATATATAAGAGTGATGTGCAAGTTGAGAGACAAAGCTGAATGAAATTCTTGTCCCAGCTGCCTGTGCTGACTAGCATATGAAATCCATAAGCCTGTCAGACTGTCTGGTCGAGGTGGAACCATCCTCTTGTAAATGTCATACTTTTGCCATCCAAATTGCTCCATGTTGTAAACAGTCCTTTATAGTGAAAGTCTTGGATGCTATGGTATGGTAGTCATCCCTGAGAGTTTGGGGGTTGACGACCTCACATTGCCTTGGGATGGTGAATCTACATAAGTCTGTGCATTTGTTCTTGGTTAGTGGGGATCCCATTCTGGTGGTGGTTTGATTTTGGGAGGTTGGTCCTTTGGAATTGGAGGTCTGCTGGAAGATGGACCCAACCCATAAAACAGCTACTGGGGAGGTAGGTCTTTGTGCAGAGTACAGAGAGGCTGCCCACTGGGCAGGCAATATGGTGAAAGAATATGCATTGGGCTTCAGTGGCTGGGAGGCAGTTACTGATGGAGAGCCAAATCCACTACCCAGAGAAGTTCTCAGGGGCCGCCCCTTTTGAAGGAATCACACCTCTATTGATAACATTAGAAGGAGCTGTGCTTTAGATGCAACTGAACTAACTCTTCTCATGGCTGGATTGGCTACAGGTAACTGAACTAGAGTTTGTCCTTCAGCTCTAGAGTTCCTCACCAAATTGTTTGTTGATCTTATGAATGGATACCACTATGTGTTAATATTATCTACCTCACTCACATTCTGGCCATTTCCTGGTAGAAACTCATGGTTTGCTTACACCAGTATTTGTCACATCTGTTGATCTCCAAGGAAATCATTTCTCAGTTAAGATTGTGCTGGCAATGCTTGGTGATTCTGTACCAAACTTATATCTTTGTAGCTGACTGGCAATAATCTGTCTTTCCACTTCCAGTTTTCAGATGAGTCATTGAAACTGAAGCTCCTACTCCTTCACAGAAGCTAGAATAGTGGTGGTTATGGCCTAGGGTTCCATGTTTGGGTCAGTGGATGCAGCTTCCAGGTGGGTCTATGGTTGCCCCTCCTCCACCAATGTGGCCTGCTCAGGATCTGGCATTCCTCCCTGAGTGGCAAAACAGAGGTGTAGACTACAAAGGCAATCTGACATTCCTTAAGAGGAGGAGGAATCAGGAAAACCTGGCAATGACTGTTCTCCTAAAGGAAGGCCAGGCTGCAGATACTCACAGACCACCAAGGAAAGCACCACTGAAAGGGCATTTTATTTTTTGTCTTAATTTCTCCTCCTGAGAAATTGATAATAGGATTCAATAATTGATTGTGTCTCTTCTATGAGGTTATGGGAAATTTTTCCATACCTGTTATCTTATTGTAGAAATTCAGAAGAGTTAATATGGATTATGTGGCTGGACAGAATTTAATGTTGAATAATCTTTATTGATTTTCAAATTCAGTGCTCTGAGTCATTTAAGCTAATGTGCATGAGACAATCTCTCCTATTTTTGAAAATTCTCTTGTTAAAATTTAATGGGCCAACTAGTTGTCCCAGAATTAAACCAATGAGACAATCATAATAAGAAGCAGCCAAAAGAGGGTGAGGATAGGGACCCTTGAACCTGTTTCAAGGGAGAGAATTTGCCTCTCAATGACTGCAGCAAATTGCTTCTTGACCCATTCATTCTCCCTTAGAAGGAAGAGTGCATTCCCAGATAAATGTTTTGATTTTGTGTAGGTGAAATATAAAAGAAGCTGTGAGTAGTAAGGGAATGCTATTGTGGTCCCAGAAAAATAAGTTGACATCTTCACCCCAGCACTTATGAAAATGACTTTGTTTGGAAATAGGGTCTTTGCAGATGTAATCAAATAAAGATGAGGTCATAATGGATTAAGGTGGGCACAAATTCAATATGAAGGGTGTCCTTATTAGAAGAGGAGAAGACACAAAGACATAGAATGAAGACAGCTCTGTGAAGAGAGTCAGAAGTTCGAGTTGTGCTTTTACAAGCCAAGGAAAACAAAGATTGCAGTTAACTGCCTGAAACTAGGAAAAGGCAAGGAAAGATTCTCTCCTAGAAGCTTCAGAGAGAGCATGGCCTTGCCAGTATCTTGATTTCAGACTCCTACCTCTGAACTGTGGCAGGATAAGTTTTGATTGTGTAAAATCATCTGGTTTGCAGTACTTTGTTAGACCAGCCCTAGGAAATTAACACAGGTGGGATTTTTGTATTGTTGTGTTGTTGTTTTTTTTTGTCTTTTTATTCTCTCTTCACAGTAAGAGTGAGTCTGTTGGCCTTCTAGACCCAGGCATTTAGATCATTTGCCTCACTGTATTTTCCCAAATGTACGCTAAATTGTGGGATAGTTCATAGGTGGTGCCAGCTGGTCACAGACCTCCTGTGTGCCCTTCACTTCACTCTTCATCAGTATTAAAACTGATTTTGCACTATGGATCTGATTTCAGAAATGCTCTCTAAATTTGTCTGAACTCAGAAAAAGAAAAGGGGTTTTATTTTAATTGTCCCTAAAATCCCAACACCACTTTGGTATACAATATTCTTGAGCATTTTTCAGTCTCATGTCATTTTCCATGAACTTGCCCCCCCACTTACAACTGGCAATGAGTTCCATGAGATATGTAATACCCATTCCTATCATCTGTTTACTTACTTATTTTATTTAATAGATATATAATATATTACAAATATTTTCCTAGTAACACATATTTATTTCATTTTGTTTATATTTTAAATAAATAGATATTTATTACTCATATGATGTGAAATTTACAGCCTGGTATTTCAAGTTACTTAATGTTTTAATAGAAAGCTATTTTTATAATAAAATAAGGAAAATGTAACTATATTATTCTTTCTCATTTTACTTAAACTTAACTCACCACATTTCATTTTTAATTGCTCTGATATTTAGAGGGCTCCTATGTAAACATCTTTCACTGCTCCCTACATAAGCTAATCATATATGCAGCAGCAGTTACTGAGTAGTCCTTACTTTTTACATTATAATGTGGTTATCCCTTTCACATTTCAAATGTTGTATGGAAGAAAAATGACCTTATGCTGTTAGAGAATTGTCCCTTCTTTTTCATGTTTTAGATGAAATTCAGCAACATAGGATGAAATTTTAATACCATTCATATTAAATATAAATTTCAACTATATAAAAATATGAATTAAGAAAATTCATCATTTTTCCTAGAATTTTCCAAATGTCTTTTACAATTCTTCCTCAGATTTCATTGTTTTATTCATAAAAGCCCCTCATTTTCAAATAATAAACATTTAATATTTTTTCCAATAATATTTCATTTCCTTTTTATGTATTCCTGCTGTAACAACTCTTTTCATGAAACTATGTATGGAGAAATTGAAAATCTAGTTATCCCAACTTATAGGTTGGGAGGGCCAACCTATAAGATTATTACTTATTCTTCAGTTAGCAGATTGTCCTGAACAGTCTAAGAAGCAATACCGAGAAATACTCACTGACAGATATAGGCATGCTAGCAATGGTTTCCTTGAAATTTTGAAACCCCTGCTTGAATCATGGATTCAGGATGTATACCCTATTAAGTGAAGCAATGAAGCCAGGTGAAAAATAAACATAACCAACCAGGGTCATTGAAATCACACACAAAATATCACTGACTTCTGCAGGTTCCAAACATTTCCCAGCCATTTCCACATTCATGGTGCATAAGTATACCCCACTGACAATATCCTCATGCAGTGAAGCCATCACTTACATCAGCATCCAACTCAGGCAGAAAGGTAGCCTCCAAAGAATTGGAGCAATTAGTCTTCCACATTTTGTCCAAATAACACAAAAATGTAAAGAAAAGTAAAGGAGAGAATAAATGAATAATTACTTTGTTTATAAAAAATGCAGACATTTAAAAACATTTAAATGGAGTCTCAATAAATATTTTATTCTCTGAAATCAAGAACATGCTTCTGACAGTGTGAGGAAGAGAAAACTGCTTTCATAGAAAAAGCAAATATTACACAACTTATAATACATGATCTAAAGTGATGTGAGTTTGTTTTAAAAACAGGAGACATGGAATTTAGAGTGCAAAATTCCAGTATTCTTCCAGCAGTTGTCAAAAGAGAAGGAAGCTGTCTTAATTTTCCAAGGCTTCTACAACAAAGTATCACTGACTAGTTGGCTTAATAAACAGGAATGTAGTATCTCAAATTTTTAGAGGTTAGAAGTCACAAATGAAGATGTCAGCAGGGTCATCATTCTCTGAATACTGGCTTACCAGTATTCCATGATACACACTCTGCCTCTGTCACATGCCATCTTTCTCCCCATCTGTTCATCCTGTGTTCATATTTCCTCTGCTTTAAAGGTTTCCAGTCATATCGAATTGAGGCCCATACTAAATTAGTTTGGCCTCATTTAGGTAAGAGGAGTTTTGAAGATGCTATTTACAAATAAGTTCTCTTTCACAGACCAGGGGTTAAGGCATGAACATATCTTTATGTGGAACATGATTCATTCCATAAAAGAAGGAAAATACTGCAAAACCACTAAAACTTCATCCGTAGAAATGAATCAAAAGTAAAATATTTGAGTTATATAAAACACCATAAGTTGATTATATTTCCATTTTGAATGTGTTAGATAAATAGATATTTTTACCTTTAAATAATAAAGATAATTATCTCATAATATTACATCTTATGCATTATTTTATGGTAGATATTTCTGATCAGCTTTATGTCTTATTGACATCTCATTATAAATCAAATATTTTTATGTTAAAATTTTGGATTTTTCAAGGTTCATCCATATTGTAGAATGTATAGAATTTTATTTTTATGTTTGAGCAATATATGTCAAAAACATTATTTTGAGTGAAATAAGCCAGGGACAAAAGGATAAATTGTTGAATGATTCCCCCTATATGAAATGCTATAGCAAGAAATTCATAGCTATATAAAGTAGGTAAAAGTTACCAAGAGCCAGGAGGAAGATTCATGGAACCATGTAAATTCACAATAAATATCTTTAAAACTGTTTAGAAGAAGAGAATAGGAATAACGAAAAATATGAAATATTTGAAGAGATAGTGCTTTATGTTTTTCAATATTGACTAACTCTACTTCTGGGAAGTAAGAAAGAACTTACCTTAATTTATATATGAAGAAACAGGTTGGTCATGTGAATCCAATCCAAAAAACCCTTCTATCCAAAAATTGTGATATTCCACTCTGTTATCATGGATCTTCAATGCAATATTCATTATTTTACTCTTCAGAGAAGATTTCACATATTTCAATAAGAGAATTTTCTACTTTTCCATTGTGTTGAAAAATCTGGTATAAGCAAAATGTGTAGTTCTTAATGCAGAAGATTCTGATTGACTTTTTAGCCCAAAGACTATACAAACTCAGATGGGAAGTAATAGGTACTATAGATGCTGTGGCTACCCTGGGATGATTATGCTCTGAATTACAACATAAGTTATAGACAATAAAGAAAACAGAAATAGCTTGATTTGGATGGAGGATATTTATTTATTGTAGGGAGATCAATTAAATATCTGTGTTGTTCTGTACTCTAGATGATATTACTTTCATTTCATATGTTATTTTTTTAAGAGAATATGATAAAGGAAATGTCCAGAAAATTTAGCATATTTCTAGGTTCTGAGGTGAAAAAATGTTATAATTGCATGACTATCAATGCTCAGAAAAGAAGGTAAAGGCTTATAAATCTTCATTTCCCTTTAGAGAAAACATCTTCAGTTTGCACATATGGGATTAAACTCAGGATAAGAACACCTTTCTCTGGAGAAATTTAACAAGCTATGCCTTAGAGGCCCTGAGGAGCCTATAAACACTCCACCTGCTTCCTCATGTGCATCGTTCAATTCCACAACCTCCAGTTACATCAATATGTTCCTTTAACAAATCAACTGCTGAATCCACAAAACCATCTTGTGGCTGAGAGGAATGAAATGTGACAGCAATAAAGAATACAAAAATAAAAGAATTATGGTAAGTTATTATAGGCTTTAAAAAATGCCCCTTCACTGGCCAAATATAACCAACATAATCTCTACCTGGGAATCCTTTAAGATTAATATAAGATGGTAATCACTGATTTCACAAAAGCTCATTCCAATAGGATGTGTAGTATTCACATATTGCTCGTATATATGAGGTAGGTTGACACTCTATAGATTCTGAAAACTACAATTTTTGGTTATAGTTAATATTTATAAATGGGTGTTAATATGAAAACTCTTCTAAAAGCTCTACATCTCTAAGTGTATATATTGCTCTTGTTAAATATTTAAATGCATGTGAAACTAACCATTTTTAATTTCTATCTTCTTTGTAATGTTGATAAGCTGGTATTTGATAACATACTGATGTGACTATAAAGCATCCAAACAGTAATGATTTGGTCACTTTAGGAAGCTCAGCTTATCAAATGATATGTTGGTATCATTAAACACAGCACAATGATACAAGATTTGGTTCTAGCAGTGGATTTACAACTAGATGTGTATGTTAATATAAATTATCCTCTTCAATAAATGTTATACATGTTGACTATATCAGGGATCGTGTGAGATGCATAAGGAAGGACAATTCCATTCAAGGGTAGATAAGTGAGAATGACATCTTATTTGGACCAGAAGTACTGGCAGATATTACAGTCATTTTCATAGACTCCTTAGTAACTGTTTATACTTAATATTCTTTGAGTTTTTTATATTTGAATTTTCACTCTCCATTTATAGGAATTTGAATGTGTCTTCTAATATTCTATGACCTTTAAGATGACTAGTATTTCCTTTTTCTCCTTTCAGAGGCCAGAACCATATAATTGATTATCTTTGGAGAAGCCCTAGGCACTGGTTGTCCTAATACAAACTTTTGTGAGTTCAAATAGAGACCAGTTAGCTCAAAGGCTTCCAGAATTCCCCTTGATAGTTCAAAAATTGAATGTATTTAGCCACAATTAGAGAGGACAACTTAGGTTCTGGCTATATTTTTTTGCCTCAAAGATCCTTTGACCATTTTTTGATAAATTATGTTTTAAATCCTATCATTCTTACTATTTGTTGGAGCTGATATATTATGACTTACAAACTCAGCTTCCATTTTCTCAAGATCATTAGTCTGATGAGTTACACTTTAAAACTCTAGTTTGAACCCTAAATAGGGTAAACCAGAAAACAAAATGGCTGTATATCTGTTCTTAAAATTGCCTCTATACAATTATTTCCATAGTTACTCTATTCCTGGGAATAATATAATTTCCCTTATATTTAATAAACTAGTGTATAAAAAATAGAGAAGATGAGACCATTGTTCTCCCAATATATTTTCATAGTTTTACATACATCATGCTTTTCTTTTAATTACTAGTTCAAACATCATAAGATTGTAACATTTATCTTCCACTTAGTAATCATTGACAGCGATTTCATCTCAGAAATGGAGAATACAATAGTTATGTGTTTCTCTAATTCATTCTTTTAATTTGTTTATTCATAATTTTCTGAAGAAGAGAACACATAAAAGAAAATTGTTCAAGGTTATCCATGATATGAAAATAGATGAATCATCCTCAAAATTGTTGGATGTTAGGTTAGTCATAGTTTACTGAAATATATTTTTCTAATCATTTTAAACACTTACTCATTCATGTATTCATTTTATTATTTAAATATGAATTATTTATCTGTGTTTTAGGATAACAGATTTGCAAAAGACTGGGGTGCAAATGTAAATTCTTCTCAGACCCTATTATCTAGGGGCTTATTAGTAAAGGATATAAACATAAGGATGCAATTAAATTAATATGTTTGGTCTTCTTTAGCTGGTAAAGTGAAAACAGAGATGAATATAGGTCAGAAATCTACACTTATTATAAATACAAAAGCAATAAGCCCATAATTTTTTTTTATAACTAGCATTTGCATGAAGGATTTTAAGTACCTTATGCATTAAAAAACAATGCAGTTAAGAGATGTGTTCAAGTAAATGTTCCACTAATTTATTACTATGTGACCATGGGAAAATCTTTTAAATTTTATGAATCCCTATTTCTTCATCTGTAAATCTAGATATTATTTCCAAGGGATCTGATGTGGAATTAATTAGATGGCATAGCTCTTTTTGATGGTAGAACACCATACTTATGTGATAGAATGCTTGTTAATGAAAAGTAAAAATTTTCCTGAAACAACTTGGTGAGGGATATTGATAACTACACAATAACCCCACAAAAGTGTTATTTATGTTGTTTCTAGAGGGTGAAACCATAGATGCATGGATTACCTGACTAATTATGGAAATTGTACTTGATGCTTCTGTATTAGCCACAAGAGTTACATGCAGATGAGATAATTCATGAAGAGGCTTAACCAAACCACCATCTTGGAGTTCATTCTCATAAGGTTTTCTGATGATCCAGTCCAAGAGCTCCTCCTGTTTTTCCTGCTCCTCTTCATTTACCTTGCCACCATGATTGGAAACCTGCTGATTATCCTAATTATTGTCTCAAATGCACAGTTTCACTCTCCCAGGTATTTCTTCCTTAGCAATTTATCCTTGATTGATCTCTATTTATCTTCCACTACTATTCCCAAAATGCTTGCAGACATCCAGACAGGAAATTCTACCATCTCTTTCAACAGCTGCCTGATTCAAATGTATGTGTTTATCTGCTTTTCAGGGTTGGAAACATTACTTCTCCCTATTATGTCCTATGACTGTTTTGTGACCCTCTACCTTCATTTGTCTTACTTAAACAACATGACTCCAAAGTTTTGTGCTCTTCTTGTAGCCAGCTCCTGGATTTTTGCAATCCTGAGTGCACAGATACATACTATTTTAATGGTTCAATTATCTTTCTGTGAGGATAATAAAATTCCTCAGTTCTTCTGTGACATTGGTCCATTACTCAAATTGTCCTGTTCAGATACCCATATAAATGAGATGTTTATTTTTATTGAGGGAGGACTGGTGGTAGTTGTGAGTTTTATCTGTATTTTAGTTTCTTACATACTCATTGGGTATGCAATAATCAGAATGCCATCAGCCACAGGGAAGCATAAAGCATTCTCCACATGCTCTTCTCACATCTGTGTAGTCTTCTTGTTTTTTTGGTACCATAATTGGTGTTTATTTATACCCCTCCAACTTCCAGACAGCTGAAAGAGACAAAGCAGCAGCATTGATGTACACTGTGGTCACTCCCTTATTAAATCCTTTTATCTATAGTCTAAGGAACGTTCATCTTAGAGAGGCTCTTAGAAAAACTTTCCAAAAGAAATTGATCCTATGATGTATTCCAAGGTTGTGATCTTTCCATGTAAACACATAGATGAAAAGAGAAAAAATAAAAGTGAAAGATGAATTTTATATACAAAGCTGCAAAGCTTTCATGATCACATTGTATTGATATAAAATTAAATTAATAAATGCAATCTAAATTATCTTCTCTATTTAAATATCTTTCAATTTGATAAAAAATAAACTAATACACATAATAAATAAAAGTTAAAAATATATGAAATATTTAATGCATTTTAACATTAGAATAAGATGATTTCACTGGAAATTTATGAACATTTTTCTCTATGCAGCTTAGCCAAATAAGAAAACACAAAGAAATCCTCAAAAATTTTTCACAGCAGACATTATACTGGTGGCATTGCAGCCATGATGAAATAAGCCATTAAGCAGGATCACTTGCTTCAATGAAAAGCAGCAGGTGTTACAGGAACAAAAAGAGCAACTACTAATTATTTTTTGGAAACTTGAAAAAATATACAAAAAATGTCCTTTAGTCAAAGAAGAAACAGAAAATTGTAGTTATTTATTACTAATAAAATAAAGAAAATTGTTATTTACATACCAATTTCCTGATACCAGTGCTTTATTCAGATATCACGTTGTTGTATAATGTATATTGCCTAATGTTTCAAAAGCCAAAGGAAAAATTAAGGCACAAGTACAAACCAATTTACCTTAAAGCATAAAAATCAAAATAAATAAAAACCCAAGAACATGATGCATGAAAACTTTGAGAATATTTTCCAACCTCTGACAAAACTCCTTTCAGTAGACCAGGGAATATTCAATGTGTATTTTAAAAGATTTAAGTTGTATAAACAAATAGCTTTTTATGTAAGTACCTACAGGATGTATATGACCTTGACAGATGCAAGGATAAAAGTTCTTCTTGGTCTGTAATGTGCTAATTGGTTTGTTACTAACTAAGCTTGTTTCTCACACACACATTCAGAAGAATATTTGTGTTTAGTAGGTTTGGCTTCATCTTCTTAGCATTGTGAACACTTCCCACTTCTCACTTTCTTACTACCTAATACATGTGGCCTATAGAATTAGAATGCCCCTTATATGTCCACTACTTTTAAAGTTATATCCCAGTGAAGGGATTGCAAATTTGGCAAGATTGCCATACAAGATACAGGTCATCCAGGCTAGGTGATGAACAAGAGGTGTTAGTTATTTTATTCTGTATAGTATAAAATATGGAATTCAAGAAATTGATTTTAAACTGGGGTGATAGGCTAAAATCTGTGTGTTACATGTCAGATGGATGTAAGTGCTATACATGAATGGAACAGGAGAATAGGATGAACATTTTTATGACAGGATGTACAATTTTAAAACACATATTCAGGGTGGCCCAATTTCCCACAATTTTGTATTTGCTAACATTGAATAAAAATATTTCATATTTAACTTAATTATTTTGTATGTGTGGTTTTGCTTGCCATGAGGGTAAAAATTAATTAATTTGGGAAATATGTAGACTATATAAAATTGAAAAGAATGCAAATGCAGCAAGCAGAAATCAGAAATTAATTCAACTATATCAATCATAACTTTGAATGTGAATTGTCTAACTATAAAAGACAAAAATTAAAAGCCAAGGATTGTCAGGTGGGCAAAAATTTAATACATCAGTATATGTTATTTACAAGAAATTCATTTAAAATATAAATGTGCAGATAAGTTAAAAATTATGGAATAGAGAAAGGTATATCATGCTATCACTAACCATAATATATCTGGACTAGCTATATTAATTTCAGACAGGAAATTTAGACTAAAAAAATTGTCAGGGATAAAGAGCTGCAATGCATAATGAAAAAGGAATCAATTCTCTGTACCTAAAAGGAGTATGTCAAAATGTATGATGCCAAAGCTGATAAAATCAACAGGACAAGAGATAATATCACTTAAATTTTGATAATATGACTAATTAATATATCAAGAAGAAATTAAATCAATAAAGATATAGGTAACCACTGTCTATCAAGTTGTTCTAGCTGACCTTTATAGAATATTCCATCCAATAACAATATAACATACATTCTCCTCAACCCCACATGGAATATTTAACAGAAGAGACCACATTCCAGGCTATAAAACCCAATTTAACAAAAAAAATTAGAGAAACCTTATAAGGTATATTCTAAAACCAAAATGGAAGTAAAATAGAAATAAATTACAGAAAGATAGCTGTAAAATATTCAAGTATTTGGAAATGATGCACTCGCTTCTAAATCATTAATGAGTAAAATGAGAATTATTGGTTCTCTTGCCTAGAGGAGCCCATACCAAAGCTCAGTGTATATTTCCATCTTTCTCTCCCATTTCTCAGCAAGCTCTGTTCTTTCTCCCATTTCCCAAATAAATTATTTTTACTGGCCTAACTAAAAAGTTTTTTCAAGAGAAATTTGAAAATAGTGGTAAGTAAATAAAACTGAAAATACAAGTTATTAAAATATATTAGATGCAGTGAAAGTTGTGCTTAGAGAACATGATATATCATTAAATGCATATGTTAGAAAATTAAGGTCTAAAATCAATAACAAAATATTACACTGTAGTCAACTAGAGAAAGAAGAAATATATAAGCTAAAATCAAGAAGAAATAACAAAAGAAAATGTACAGCAGAGGTAAATGGAATTGAAAATAGAAAAAAAACCCAAAAAATCCATTAAATTAAAAATGTTTTATTGAACAGATGAATGTAATATTGCCAAATTGTCTAGTTTTGACTTCTACTGAGCTAGCCCTTAAACTTCCTAGATTTCCTCTACTTTAATTGAGAATATCTATTAGAAATACCCTTACTCTTCTGGAATTGAATTGTCTGACATTTTGATCTTGTGTTCTTTTTTTCATATTGTACACCCATACCATAAACCTTTCTCTATGCCACAATTTTGACAGCTATTTCTGCAAACCTATATTTTTCCAATTACATAGAATGCAGAGTTACTATATCATTCATTTCTGCTTCTCTTTTTCCTCAGTTTATCTCTCTTATCTCACATTTTACTATATGCAACAAATAGAAATGTGACCATGCTTTCAAAAATTTGCTTGGAAATCTTCTTAGCTAAATTTCCAAGTTAATCTTGTGTGAGTTCTGCTTTCCACAAAACTGCAAAACACAATTTTGCTAAGCTTCTGCCATTATGTATGAAGAATACTTATATGTTTAGATTCTAATAGCATGTTTCTTATTTCCTTCAATACCTTCACCAGCAACACTCTTAAATCCAGATTTCCACAATCAGTGTTTACAGAGTAATTTAGGCTTTCTAAAGTGAAGCACTTTTCTATAATGCTTCTCACATCCCTCTGAGCCCACTCTAGCAGTAGACTTAATTCATGTATTTCAACCAGCAGTCTGTTCAGGAAATATAGACTTTTCCTGTCATGTTCCCCAACATTCTTCCAGCATATGCTCATTGTGCAATTCTCAAGCTACTGTTGTGTTTTTCCTTTTTGTTTTTATTGCATTTTTAAAAATTTTACCACTTCCAGGTATCAAAATCTATATTACATTTCTATCACTGTCATAAATTATCATACATTCTGAAGCTTTAAAGAATTTTTTCACAATTCAGAATTCTGGCAAGACAGAAGTGAATTCTGCTTAGGAACTGGTTTCAACCTTGCTTGTATTTTATCTGAAGTCCCTGGCTGCTATCAGTTCTGTATAGCTACAGCATTGATGTCTCATTTACTTAATGGCTTCAGCTTCTGAAGTTCATTTCCATTCCTTGGCATGTGAGCCCTTATGTCTTCAAACCAATAAAATATACATCAAATCATCATCATGCTGCAAATCACTGACATCCTTCTTTGCAAACATCCTGATTGAAAAAAAAACAAAAAAAAATCTGTTTTGAAAAATATTTCCTCATTTGGCCCACATGGATAACCTCAGTATCTTAAAATCACCTGACTTTGGTATTTTTATTTATCATGCTTTATTGTTCCCTTCTGCATATTCATAATCTGTTAATGACCACTGTCCTTCAAGATCCCTGTTTATGGTTTTGCAAGATATGATTTATCACCAACTTCTGAATTTTCCTAGCTTTGTGATTCATTTCCTTCCATGCCAGTTCTTTCAGAAAGGATTTGTAGAATTTTTCAATTGGATCACTTTTCTTCTCTAGTACATGTTAAGTTAGCTGTGAATGTTTTAGTGATTATCATCACTTTCTGGCCCAGATATTTCTTTTTTTTTTATTATCTGTATGTTATGTATTGATTGAGATATACAGAATCTTTATGATCTGTTTCTTGAACAGGAAAATCTCAACTCCTAGGGAACTCAGTTCAGCATAGTTTTAATTATATAAGCAAAGTATGGAAATGATGGAGGATACTCAGTATTCCTATGGCCAGGATTTTTAGCATATTTCTGATTTTCCCAGTGGCTCCAGTGAAGGGGATCAAGTCTGCATCTCTTAAATGTTTATTGTTTTGGTGTTTTGTTCTTGAAGTTTTATACTAAAAAAATATTCTCCCCAAATTATCTGGGCAGTGGAGGGAGGGAAGGAAAAAGACACAAAATCAAAGACCGGCTCTCACCACAAGGCCAGCTGTAGACTATCAGGCAACTGGCTCTGTCTCTCTCCCTGGGGCTTTATTCTCTCTGGGCTCAGCTGCTCTGCTTCTTTGTGTGCTTACTTCCCAGGCTCTATTAAAACTCAAAACTCCCTTTTCTGTTATGTGGTTTCTATGGGAGTCTCCACTTACCAAGAAGGCAGGGATGAAACATCCTGCTGATGTGGCCCAATCAAGCCATAATCATTATTTAAACAAGGAAAGGTGAAACCTCTGAATCCAATATAATCTAATATGCCTGGAGGAACAGACCAGTTTATGAACATAATCCAATATCTATTTTTGGAATTCATAAACGATA
>JAQZBX010065172.1:0-16354 GCA_029593785.1 Cabassous unicinctus | reverse complement strand
CCCTGTAAAGCCTTAAGGAAAAACAACTGTGCCTTGAACCCCATGAACCCCAGTTACTAACACCTTCAATAATTGATGATTGATCAACTGGACCAGTGGCCAGTTCCTTTTCAATTTGATTTTCAATTCCAGAGATTATCGAAACGGTGATTTTCTTCCAAGCCATTTATCTTTGTCTCCCTAGTAGAAGACACTGTTATGAAATCCCAAGTTTCTAGGAATTATACTGAATTACATTCTTTTGTAGGAAATGCAGTAGCAAAAAAAAGAAAGGTGAAGACTTGTGGGAGAGAGACCCTTTTCAAAAACTCATCTTCACTTTTTAATATTCTCAGTAAAGACAAAGAGTGGGCCTGCGTTCAAACCTTAGCTCTGCCACTTGGTCACTGCGGAGGCTTATAAAGCCTCCCTCCCAGCCTCAGTTTTCTACTCTCTTTGCAAAGAGGTTGAGAGAATAAGAGAAAATGTGTGAAGAGTACCTAGGAGTGCTTGACAAAAAATCAGCCCAATAGCATTTAGTAGCATACAATAGCTATTCCCATTATCTTAACTTCATTATTACATGAGGCACATAACCAAAACAGCCTGAATTTCCTATACCCACTGTGATTTTGCAAAATGTTTCTATCAAATCAAAAACAAAAATGCATTAAATCAGGCCAGGGTATCTAGGCAAGGATAGAAAACGGTTTCTACATTACATACCCCATACTCTTGGAAAAGCAAGTAAGAGATTAAAGAACCTCAGCCAGGAGTCTGGGCAGCCTTTGCCAGGCTGTGTTTTTCATAAGAGGAGAAAGCATTGCCCAGGAAACCATGCTGAGATACCCCTTATCTCAGGCAACATGTGATCATAGATCAGAACATCTTGTTTTCTTCATCTAAGATCTCAGATTAAAGCTGTGATTGCAATTTCAAAGACAAAAGGAAAGAGAAAACGGGGGGAGGCTGTTCATTACTCTCCTAGGATCCCTCTCCCTTTAAAGAGTGGAAACGCAGGGGAAGTGACAGACAGACTTCCCTGCCAATGTCGCTTTAAATCACCCATCAATACTGGATGGACTCGCCAGAATGAGCTCAGAGAGGTGCAGGCGTGCATCAGCCGCTCACCTCTTTGCTGCGTCAGTCCTCATTTCTCCATCTACCAAATGGTTGTGCAGAGACAAAAATGGGAACAAATCCATCTCCAGGCCGTGATATGCAATTCTAATTACTATCACTGAGAGCCCGAGCAGCAGACAGGCAAAGCAGCCCACAGCCCTGGGTGGTGTCAATGCATCTAACGTCTCCCCTTGCCTGTGCATTTTTGTGTAGCGTGTTCTTTTCTGGGCATTTTAAATAAGGGGCTCTTAAGTGACACACTTCTCCACCCCCCTCACACACATGCCAAGCAAGGCAGCCACTCTCACCGCCGCCTGCTTGATGCATAGATGAATTTTGTGCTTGCCACATGATGATTTGGGGAATGGTGCCTGCAAAAAAAAAAAAAAAAAAACTTCCCTCTTCTGCTCCTTGCTGCCACCAGACCAGTATAAGGCTGGTGTCCTCTCTAAAATACTAAAACCCCAGAGGATTTCTGAAAGAGACTCATTTGGAATGCTAGCAGGTTATTGTCTTTATATCTTATTTTGAGCAGGTTATAAAATCTATTCTTGAAGCTAACTTTGAAAGAGAAAGCAGAAAGATTATGCAGATTCTAGGGAGAAGAATTTAACAAGGCTGGGCCAGTGAGGACAAAGCTTGCCCTCGCTAACTCATCATTTGTTTGCTGGACTTGTTTGTTGGATTACCAGGCAGAAACAAGCTAGTGAAAGGGAAATGTTTAATTTGAGGAGATGATTTGTTTGAACCATTCCTTTTTCTTTCTTACATATCTATGAGAAATGCTGCTCGGGATGCAAGGCAACACGAAGCACCAAGGCCCTTGGGACAGGGCAGGCTGGCATCGCGCTGTGCCTCCAAAACCACGTCCTTAGGTTTCGGACTTTCAGAACAGAGATGGCCTATCTACACGTCCTTCTTATCAGATGTGGACAGAATGGCCCAAGCAGCTGAAACCCTAACTGCAGGTTACAATCCCAACACTGTCAAGCCTCAGAAGCCCTTAACCAGAGAATAACTCAAGAATCCCAATCACGGTGCAAATTCCAATTAATTCCTCATGGTAAAAGACAGTCAACAATCTATGGCTTGAAATTACCCAGGCAGATCACACAACAAAACAATAATTTAGAGTCACGGTCCACTTGGTCCATATGTGATCCATCATTCAACCAGTATTGACGGAGCACCTGATGCACTGTTTCTTGCTGTGAGGAATAGGTCATTGTGTTAGACTTCAGGAAATGATCTGGTCTAAAATGGTGACCAAGGGAATGTAAAAGAAGGAATTAATACAAAAGAGCTCATGAATGAAGGATTGAGAATTTGGGGCAACAAAACAGAATAACTCGGGGGGAAAGTGGGAGACAAATGGAGAGGGTATCATCAAGATGATTCTGGAATGTTTTGTCTAAATGATGGAAAAATGGCAATACCACTGAGAGAAATAAGAAATTCAAGTGGAAGAATGGAATGCATAGTTTAAAGACATATTCCAAAAACCATGGTGGGAGCAAGTATAGCTCAGTGGTTGAGCACCTGCTTCACATGTATGAGGTCCCAGGTTCAACTCCCGGTACCCCAAATAAACAAACAAAAAAAAGCAGTGGTGTAGGATTTTTAGATTATCTTCTTTTGTATTTTCTATGCTGCTGCTAGACAATTGTCCATGAATAATGGAGAGTTGACTATGTTAGTAACTACACATCAGATATTCTGGACAGTAGGCTTTACAGGGCCACCCACTGTATGCCTTCAGGGCACACTATTGATATTGTCTACTGTGTGAATGTGCTGGCCCCCAACCCCCAGCCGTGCAATGAGGTGGCCCTGAGGCTTGGCTGCTTATTCTATGCATGTTATTTCTAGCATAGGATGTAATACATACACTGGAACTTGGATATGCATGCTAATGTGGAAAAGAAACCAACACTGGAAAGATGGATTCTTGGGGGCAATGAAAATTATGATAATTGACCCTCCTCAAATTTTCCTTTAACCTCATGTTGTTGCCTAGCTGGCTCTATCACTAGAGGTGATTTCCACCTGTGCTCAGTAGGGTCTGAAAAGACCAAGGTATGTCTCACATTTACTTTTGCTTTTATAATGATGGTTCTTGTTTGAGCTGGGGCTGCTATTCTGAGGCAGATCCTGCTTGCAATCCCGCCCCTCACACAGAGCTAGCTTCTCACACGAAAAAAAAAACATCTCACTCCACTACTTGGGTAATAGTCAACAAGCTGGGTCCTAGACAACCAACAATTTAATTTTTTTAAGGAAAAAAAAATAACTCCTTAGTTTGAATAGCTGCTTTGATTTCTATTCTAAATTGCACACTTTAAACTTTCTTAAGAATAAGTTGTTCCTAATCCAGGCTCTCCACTAGTATTTTGTGTTTTGCTTTTGAAGGATAGGGGCTACTTTTTGAGAATGGGCTGAAGCCCTATATATTACTGCTTCACTAGTTTAAAGGCTTGTGTTAGCCCAGACCACAACCAGATTTATTTTGAATGGCATTTTAATTGGATCTTTGTTGTCCTCAGTCAATTTCTTGAAATGGAATAAAATCTTCAAAAGAAAGATATTTGCTGAATTATTCTCCTGGATTAAGAAAGTATTCCTGATCTTGTTTCCATAGAGACAAAGTAAAAGAAAAGCTTCGAAAAAATATCTAATGAAGAGTTTTGAATATTAAATACTGCAAGCGTAAATAATCACTCTGTGTTAGAAGAAAGTTCCTAGTGAACTTAAATTGATAGTATTTACAAGTTAGATAAAAAATATAGGATGACCCCAAAGAACAATATTGAAAATGGAAATAAAATGAAGGATAAAAAAACAGGATTGCTGAGATACTGTACACATTTTTACGTAGCCTAACATTCTATAAATATGTACTTGATATACTGTTATAGTTAATTTCATGTGTCAACTTGGCTAGGATATGGTGTCCAGTCCTTTGGTCAAGCAAGTACTGACTTGATTGTTATAGTGAAGGTATTTCTTTCAAGGATGTAAATCATTAGTCAGTTGATGACATCTATGGCTGATTACGTCTTCAATCAACAAAAGAGATTGCCTTCAGCAGAGAGAGGAATCTCCTCATCCAATCAGTTGGAGGCCTTCAAAGGAGAACTGAGGATTTCAGTAGTCAGAAAGAAGAATTTCTCTCTCTACTTCGGTTTCTCCTGGGGAATTTATCAAAACCTACATCAGAGTTCCCAATTTGCAGCTCCTCCTGGGGAATTCATCGACACCATTGAGTTCCCAACTTGTGGCCTACCCTGCGGAATTCAGATTTGCCAATCCCCATGGTCACATGTGACAATTCTGAAAATAAATCTGTGTGTGTGTGTATTCTGTCCATTCTGTTTCTCTAGAGAACTCTAATACAGATACATAGCTTAAAGAATGTGCAAGATTTTTTTTAGCAATACTGGGTTGATTTAGTTGTGGACTAAGATGAAAGTGAGGGGGATACAAGGTCATAGTTTGTCAACCATTCTTGACTCATAAGCTCCTTTCACAGTCATATATACTCTCAGGGACCCTGTTAGGAAATGTTAAATTATTTGGTCATCATCACATGATATGATATAGTATTTTTCAAATGTTAATGTGCATATGAATCAATTGGGGATCCTGTTGAAATGTGGATTTTGATTCAGTAGGCCTGAGGTTGAGCCTGAGATTCTCCATCTCCAATAAGCTTCCTGGTTATCCCACTGTTGCTGAGTTATACATACCCTTGAAAAGCAAGGGTATATCCCATAGAAAAAATTTAGGTCAGCATATTACTAAAAATTATACTATAAAGTAAATTTAACAAACTCTTTGGTATTCATTTTTTAATACAAATTCTTTATCCCAAATAACAAATGACATGCCTTATTCAAATTATTTTAAATTAATTATGTAGGAAAAATCATATAGCAACTAACTTTTACAAATATATTAGGTTCAATTTTAAGACCAGATGTATATTAAAATGCAAATTATAATTTAATTAGGACTTAAAAGATGAAAACTGCTTCCATGGCTTGATATTGATTTTGAGCTCAAAAAACATCAAATGGTTTGATGATTTTTCTGGTTTTGCTTTTAAATGGGATAAGAAAGAATGTTTCTGTCACTATTTGCAAGTTCTTCTCAACGAATAACACATTGTGAGTGTAAGTAGCCCTTATTGCCAACAATGAAAAGCCAGGCTAGATATCATTGTTACTATATTCCCCCCTTTTAATACAAATATTTGAAATACCAGAGACAACTGGAAATGATGCATAAGAAATTTTATCAGAAGAAGGAAACTGATAGATTTTATGAAGATGATCCAAGGTGAATTTGAGAAATAATTTTCATTTCTCTTCTCCTGTTTATCAGTGTGCTTTGTGTTTCCTATTATCCACTGTAGATGCAAATTAAATAATCAAACAAGAACAAAAACCATTTAAAACTGCATGATGGCAAAAGTCCACCACAGTAACCAGCAGCATTCCACTGGCAATAAAGCTCTGTACAGCACTTGTGCTGTGGTATATTAATAAGATGTTGTCCATAAAAGGGTTTGGGGTCAAATACATTTGAAGAATATGAGTTGAAATTTAGCAGGTTTCTTCTCTGCAAGACTTCTCAGAGCCTTCGCTATTTAATGTACCATGCACTCTTTAAAAGGAGACTACACGCAATGTTTGTCAAACTCATTTGACCCTGAAACTTTTTACCACATAGCATCTCACTGAAATATAGCGAACTAGACAATAAAATTACAGCAGGCAAAAGATGACAATGGCCTTTAAAAATCATCTAGCCTATTAGTTCTCAAACTTAAGCACACAAGAGGACCTGCTAAACTATGGATGGCTGGGCTCCCCGCTCCTCCCGAGTTTCTGATTTAGTAGGTCTGGAGGCCAGCCCAAGAATTTTCACTTCTAGCAAGTTCCCAGGTGCTGCTGCTGCTGCTGGGATCCCAGTTTGAGAACTACTGATAGTCCATTCCCCAGCATAGCCAGTCAGGTGGAAGGTTTCCCAGAACGTGTTTGGCAGAAGCTGGTGATGTGACAGCCTCTGTGGCCAAGTGCATTTGGAACATCCTACATCTTTGTTATCCTTCTCTTAGAAGTTCAAATGGATATTGGTTATTAAAGAGTCTGGGAGCTCCTCCTCTAAAAAGAATTTTGTTAACTCTGTTTAATCTTGAGTTTTCCTACCTTGGTTGTTTTTAAATTTAACTATACACCTTTGTGCATGCACATGTAAACAAATAACAACCCACTTGCTGAGACCACACGGGAAATAATCATTTATTTCCTTCATGAAAGTAATTATTTCCTTGATAATCAACTGAAATTTCTTCTGGTTTAATTTCGGTTATTCTCAAAATCCTTTCCTGTCCTATGTTATGGCATTGCTTAATGCCTTCTACAGGTTTTAGAACCATTTACCTTTCCTAATATCAGTAGACAAACTCTTACAGCTCAGAAGGCCACCATCACTTGGATTCCTCCACCCAGCAGATGATTAATGGCTCAATTTTAAGTGTGAGAACAGCTTGCCTTCTGCTAGGAATCCCTGTTCCTATCCCCAGACAATCCAAGGGTGAGGTTTTGTTCTTTCAAATCCTCCCACATCCCTGGTATGAGAGGAAGGAATCCTGGAGAAGAGCAGATTTGCTGACAACTGTTGGTTTCTCACCTCCAAGAGCATAACAAAGGAAGGAACCTGTGCTAAAACAGCAGCTTTTCATTAACTTTTAGTTTGTGATAAAGAGGCACAGTTTGTGAGCTTTGAAAAAAGACAACCAAATTGATGCCTATGGGGAGGATGCTATTGTTGAAAGGGCACTTAAAGAGAATTTTGTCATCCCACACTTTCCAAAGACTAATTGCCTTTTGAATAACATTGCTGGGGAAGCCATTTAGCCTTTGATTGTACACTAGTCCAGACAGAGAAATCACTCTTAATCAAGGAAGCCAAGTCATATTTGGGCAGCTTTGAATTTTTTTTAAGGTTTTGTTGTAATGAATAAAAACTTATCTACTAGAAACTTCCTTTACTGATCCTTGCAATACTTGGAATTACACAAATTAAAGCTACTCCCTCTTAAATGAAATAACAAACCTAAATCATAGCACAGAGCTGAGTACAAATTATCCTCTCAGCAAGTGGGTGCTCCATCCCTCCTTTTGCCCTCTTCCATAAGACAGCCCTTCCAATAATTAAGTTTTGCTCTTCTTCAACTCAAATATTTCCAGTTCTTTCACATGGCATGGCTTCAAACCACTTTACCAATCTAATTTCCTTGCGCTGACGACTGCCCATTCCATCTAAAACTCTCAGATACGGTGAGTAAATCAGAATGGAACATAAAACTTCAGGCATTATAAAGCTATCATGGAGTAAAATGAGCAACCCTCTCCCTTGTTCTAATTCTTTATCCTAACTTAGAGCTTGTTTCCATCAAGATGCCTGCATGTAAGCAAGAGAAAGTAATTCTAACAGTTTCGAGCAAAAAAGGGATTGGTTTATTGAGGGTTAGGCAAACCATGGCCCACAGGTCAAAGCCAGCCTGCCACATGTTTTTGTAAATAAAGGTTTGTGGGAACAAGGCCATGCCTATTTGTTGACATATTGTCTATGGATGCCTTTATTCTACAAAAAACAGGGTTGAATAATTTTGAGAGAAACTATCTGGCCTGCAAAGCCTAAAATATTTACAGGAAAAGGTAGCTGAGCCCTGATTTATTGGAAGGAGATCACGCTGCTGATAGGATCAAAAGGAGGTTAGAAAACTGGCTTGGGAAAATGGGCGAGAACCAAGACACAATCTTGCCAGAACATTCCCACTGCCACATACCACCACTACAGTCACACTCAGTCCAGGACAGAGCTGCCACTACTGAGTTCTGCTGCTGCCAGTTGCACCATTACTCCCGCTGGGTCCCGTCCTTCTGGTTTCACTTGCCCAAAGTGTCTGCACAAAGCATCCAACTGATCACGCCCAGGTCAAATGGCTTCACGTCCCCAGCAGGATTCACCCAAAGGAGGGCAGCCATACCCACCTAAACCTCAGCTCCATGGCGTGAGACCACGTGAGCTTTTTCCAGGGGCCTTGCACACCACTGACTCCTATTTTATATCCAAAAAGTAAACTATTTTCTTTTCAAATTCATAGGCTGAACCACAGCCCCCTTGGCCTGGGCCACTGCATCCTGTACCACTTCCATCACTGTCTTTTTTACCTCAAGCACAGGATTCTAGTTTCATCCCTGTGGAATTTCAAACTTCTATTTGGCTCATATCCCCAATCTAAATCATTTTGGATTCTAATTGTGCAATACTAGCTTCTCTCTATCGCTTCCAGCTTTGTATCAATTGCAAATTTAATAAACAGATATTTTAGGTCTTTAACTAAGCCACTGATTCCTTCCTCTAATCATTATAGAGCAACAGAGTTAACTTGGTATTGAGGAAAGAAGAAAATAATGAAGGCAGGAAAGGAAGAGGTAAAGGAGAGAGGGAAGAATTCTCTCCTCTCTCTCCCCATATGGTCCCTCCATCAGGTTTGGTCTTCTTCTAATTTGCAGCAGTCCTTTATTGTGCTCCTCTGAAGACAAAAGAGTTGGGTACTATGTTAATGAAAAGACTTAAAAACTATAGCACTACACATTGAAAGTTCCACCTGGAAAACTGGAAAGAGCTCTTGATTTGGAATAAAAGGTTCTAGATATCAGTCATGTTATCCTACATAAATCACTTATTCTTTCTGAATCCATTTATTTAAAACATTGTTGGAGATTTTTCATATCATCAAAGCTTATTAGAGAAAATTAAGAAAATACTGAAAATCATAAAGAATAAAGTAATACCAGTTATCTCATCACCCAACGATTACACCACTATTAATATTTTGGTTTTCTGTCTTTTTTCTTTGCACATTTTTAAAAAATTGGGATCATACAATATATACTATTTTATAACCTGCATTTTTATTTATAATGCCTTTTAAACAAGTCCCTGTCCTTAATCTTTCTCATCATGAATTTTAATCCCTGTATAATAATTAAATTCATATATACACACCATAATCTATTTAACCAATTCTCTCTTGAAGTTACTTTACATTGTTTCCATTTTCACCATTATAAATGACACTTAATCCTTGAGGATATTTCATAAATTCCTACAAAAAGAATTCTAGATTTTTAAGGGTATATATATACAAATAAGACTTCAGAAAGATATTGCCAATTTGCCTTCCCATAAATGGAATATGAGTTTGTCTGAAACCTCAGCTGCTTAATTTGTTAAAAGATAAAATATCAGCCCTCCTTAACTCTCTGGATTTTTTAGAGAATCTATAAATATAATAGAAATTAAAATATTTTATAAACTCTGAAGCATGCAGAAATTGTTACTATCATGTCACCCAAGGGCACATACTTCTTCTTTACTCCTATATCACTGGGGTATAAGTCAGAATCATCATGAGTAAAAAAATTAATACAATACAATAAGACCACTGGGCACTGCTGGCAAAAATGAAGCCTCCATACAAGGAGCTCCCAATGCAATTTAATAACACATCCTGAACCGCCAAGATAGATTAATGTTTTGCTTTCTATTCACCATGCAGAGTTATCTCTGTTGAACAGTCCCCAAGCTATTCTTTCTCTAGAAACTTGACATCTAACTATGTGCAGTGGAATATCTCAGTGGTGTCCAGGTCATCCTATTTGCTACAAGAAACAAACAAACAAAAAAGATACAACAACCAAAGGGCTTTGCTCCATCTGCAGATTCCAGAGTTAATAATAATAATTACAAGAAAAAAAATTCTAAATAGAAGAACAAAAGCACATTGTATTGAAAGCATATACTCCTGACTCTGCCTTTTGACTTAGACAATTTAATTTCTAAGCTGGGCAATGGGAAAAGGGAAAAGGGAGAGGAAATGGAAATACAACAGGGTAGGTAGAAAGGAAAGAAGAATCCAGGGAGAAGGGGAGGGGAAGCCTTTGAGTGACCTCGATCACATTCCTTACCCCAAACTTCAATTATTTCACTATAAAATGCAGAAAACATCACCAACTCATGGGTCCTAAACAGGTTTACAATGCTGTATAATACAATCCCAAATAGTGCTTTACATACCATAAGTATCCAGTAAATGGTATTTGTTGCTGTTAATAATATAATCAATATTGTCTATTTGGCAAAATTAGGCACAACAGAAAAGGTGGAAATGAATGTGGCACCATCTCTGCATACAAGGAGCTGAAGGGATAAATCAGGTTTACAAATGACTGAGGATTAAATGAGTTAACATTTCTAAAGGGACTGGAACATGCTCTGGCACCTGGTACTCACTAAATGAGTGTTAAATGCATCAGTATAATTTTGGAGAGGATAAGTACTGCAAGAAAACACAAAGAGGAAATGGAAGTTCAGTGGAAGAAGAGAAAAAGGTATTTGACTTGCTCTGAGTGACTCCAGTGAAATACTTTGGTAGTTATAAGAAAACAAAGGGGAAAAAGAGTCAGAACAAAATAAGAAAGAAACTTCTTTTCTGGAGGTGTTTAAGTACAAACGGGCTACCACAAATTGGCAATCACTGGCACCATAGAAAATGATTTTTTTTTAAATGTGGGCTCTGAAGTCCCACTACTTGGGGTCAAATTCTAGTTCTGCACTAATTTTAGGACTGTGCCTCAGTTTTTTCAGCCTTAAATAGGAATGGTGATGTTAATCTTTACCTCATGCTGGTGAGAATCAAATAGAACAAGCCATTCCAGATACTCAGCAGAGTCTGACAAAAATTCCACTGTCCTCCGCCCCCTCCCCCCACCCCGGAATGCTCCAGCCCCCTTCAGGGCACTTATTTACTTCTAACACCAATATAACTTATTTTGTTTCTTCTTTATTTTGTTTATCGTTTCTTCCATTCAAATGTAAGTTCAAAGAGAGCCCCCAGAGGCTAGAAGAGCTTGACATATAGGAAGAGTTCAATAAATATTTGACAACAAATATAAGCCACCATTCTTATCATTTTGATGATGATGATGAAAAACACAGAGAGGGGTAGATGGCATCAATGGCCCCAATTCTTTTCCCCTCCGTGTAGCCATACCCTCTGCCATGAGACTCTGCAGTTCCTCTCACAGAATGAGGTGGAATCTGTTCTCTACGCTTTGACTAGGGGCTCAACAATATGACTTGCTTTGGCATGTACACTGAGGTAGAAGCGAGGGTGTGCCAGTTCTGAACTAGACCTCAAGAGGCCTGTAATTACCAAAGGTTTCTCAACAGCGGGGTGGTAGTCGGTATGTAGGACTGATTAGAATAAGAAGAGGCAGGAGGGAAGGAGATGGATGGGTTGTCTGGGCCAGAATGAAAGATTAGGAAAGGATGAAGCCAGGGAGCACTGCGATGGCATGACGTCGATTTGGCCACTAGAAAAAAATATAAATGCAGCAGAGGACACGCTGCCTGGAAGACGCGGAGGGAAAGCAGCATCGTCAGTAATGGAAATCTATCAGGGAACTCTTCCTCACTTGGAGAAGATGAGGAATTTGTTTCAAATCAGTATCAAGCAGACATTTGGAAATGTGAGCTCCAGAAAAGAAGTCGGGATAAAAGCATGGATTTTGGAAATCTCTTCACAGAGATAATAACTGATGCTGCAGTGGGGGTGGATGAAATTTCTAAAGGTAGGAGGCGAGGGGGAAGGGCGGGATCAGAGAGGGGAAAGAGAGAAAGAGCAAGAGAATGTGCCATTGGACCCTATAGGGGGCTGCCTCTTTTTCTTTTTCTTTTTCTTTTCTGTGGCCACGTCAAGGACACCAGGAGCAATGTCTTTCATACAATATTGAAGTAAATGCATCCTATTAACTTTTCTTTTCCTTGTTTGCTACAGGCTGGTCGCACATCACCCCCTAGCTTACTCTTAGCTCACAGCTTTATAATCCTGGAGCCGCAAACCCTCCTCCACTCCTCCCTGGAGAACAAAGCAGAATGGTTGTCAATGGTACATTTCCTACTGTCTTCTCCCGTAGGAGAGTGCACCATTATCACCACTGAATTCTGTGATTCAGTTCAGGCCAATTTGGGACTTAATGTCCTGTCCATTTCTTCTTTCTATAAACCACTGAGCAGAAAGATCAAGGGAAAAAAAAGAATCAGAGTTCAATAAAGTTGCAGAACACAGGCTCAAAATAGCACATAAATGTGGAAATCAACTCTCAAAATTTCTTTTTTCTTCTTTCTGAAGTCTCCACTGCCTCATTTACATCTGTATTATGAATTCTGCTGATAACACAGTATAGGAAAACGCAAAATACCAACCAGCTGTCCAGAAGGGCACGGCTGACTTAATGGAGGCAGAATGCAAGCGAGGAAAAGCTCCTTGTACTTTGTGACGAGTCCTTTATACTTTGTCAGGGGTTTGGCAGATTGGCCTGGGCCCTGAGTGGCCACACACATGGAGAAGTGAAGATGGTGTGCAGTAGCAGATTTGTCTACAGTGTTACACAGGAGAAATGATGGGTGATGCACAATTTTCTTTGTTCTGTGACAAACAGAGTATCATGAGCAATTAGATGTACCTTAAATTATAATTTGACTCAGCAGCATCTATTCAAGGTCCTCTATAGGCCTTAAATAAATGCCTCAGGGCAGGCTATCAGAAGTGTTTTCACAATTAAAAAAAAGTGATAAAGAAGACACAAGCCAAGCCTTAAGAAGTCACCATTCTCTCTGACAAGAGCAGGTGAAATACAGTAATTCATTCCCTGAAAGCCACTAAGGTAAGAATATTTGCATATCTTATATTAATGATAATAACCTTCTAGAAACATTTCTCAAATTTTCAAGGAGATGCTTGTAAATTTGCTTTGTTTTGTGGCATGCTAAGGGACACTTCTCTAGTCCTGGTTCTCTGAGGAAACATTTGATATATTTTCAATTTTATGAGCTAGCATTCTGAAATTCTCCCTCTTGGGTCCCCTGGTGGCCCCAATGGCATAGAATAATGGGATGAATATGGAGAAAGAGAGAAAGTCACAGAAGCAAGAAGCTGAAAGCAACGAAACCTGAAAGAAAAGGCAGAGACTCACAGATGCCGCCACGTTCCTTGCCATGTGACAGAGGAGTCCAGGATTGCCAGCAGCCATTCTTCAGGAAGAAAGCATCATCCTGATGAAGGCTTGATTTGGACATTTTCATGGATTCAAAACTGTAAGCTTGTAAACTAAAATATTCCCATTGTTCAAAGCCAACCCATTTTATGGTTTCTGCTTTGAGCAGCTTAGCAAAATAAAACAAGAACAAAAACGCTATACTTCTTTGACTTCCATTTTAACTCCCTCTTCCATTCCAAACCCAGGTTCTCTTTTTTTCATATTGTAATCATAAAATAATTCATAGATACCAGACTGAAATTCTACTATTTGATAAATAACATTAGAATTTTAGGAAGGAGAAACAACCACGTTACACACACACACACAATGAGATTATACAGGAGAGAGGAGAAGGAAAATTTTGGGTAAATCAGATCTAAATATGAAAGACAATCATAAAGGAAACAATGAACATTTTGATAGTGTGAGATAAGATTCTTTCCAGAGATAATTAACTAATAGGAAAACTGATAAGAGAATTTGTTCCTATAAGTGGGACAATAGTAAGTATGATAGCCAAAGAAATTTTTGCTATCTTATGATACCTCCTATATGGAGGCTTTCTCTAAATCTGATGTGATATCATATATGGCCTGCAAAGAACCATACTTGTGTTACACAATTGCAATTGATAGGAAATTTGGCATTTATTTTTTTCATGTCAAAAAGTTGGAAACAGTTGAGCAGGACTTGGGGAGGGGCTGCAGTGGGACAGCAAGAAATGATCAGGTTCATTTTTCTTCTGGTATCTGTACTTCTAAACACTCTCTTCCTAGATGCAAACCACTGCAGAATATCCTGCCTACCTATTCTTTCACACTCCTTTGTCTTTCCTTCCCTCTTCACTTCAAAATACCAAGAGGAGTTTGACGGAGTTGATGCAGTCAGGGCTATCTGTTGGGATGTGAGATCCATTTCAGGAGTTTATTATCCCCCACCCTGTATCTTACCCCGAGGTCTAAAGAGAATGTATGATTCTATGATTTTATTTAAGTGGATTGGACAGAGATTATCTATTAAGATATGAATTTATAGATTAAATGAATTTATGTATGAGTTGGAAGGTAAGAGAGGATCCACGAATCACAGAAGTGCTTTGTTCCTTCCAGTTCTTTTAGAGTATGTCCATCTTGTATGTCAAGGGAGGAGCCTCCAGTCACGTGAAGGAAGACCACCTAATAAGGTCAAGTGCTGTTTTCCCCTGGACATACCTCATCAGACAGTGTCGTGTAAGAAAAGGGAAAACTTTCAAAGGCAATTCTAATTGCTCAGCATTGCCTCTCAGATAACCATGCCTATTAGATACCTGACAACTTCACCCACAGTAAGCATCATGTCTCTGCACACCACAGAGGACAGATACAAGGCATGGTGGGCAAGGGATGTATTCGCTGATCTCCTTGGAGTAAAACAGAGTTGTTATAACAGTATTTGGAAATGAAGTCATTCTTAAATGCATATTGCCAAGCAGAAAAAGCCAATCTGAGAATTCTGGAAAAGGCAAAACTGTAGAGACAGTAGAAAGATCAGTGAATGTCAGGAATTTAAGGGGAGGAAAGGAGAGATGACTCGGTGAAGCACAGAGGATTTTTTAGGACAGTAAAACTGCATTGTATAAAACTGTAATGGTGGATTCATGACACTATGCATTTGTCAAAGCCCACTGAACTTTACAGCACAAAGAGTGAACCATAATGCATGCAAATCATTACAAGATCATTTAGGAGGTCAGGGGACTCCCAAGATGGAATGTAGAATGTGGCAAAATAATCTAACTGTATTACAAAAATATGAAACAACCTCACTGAAGGAGGTGTGTGTAACTCTGGAAATGAATAGACCCTCCTAAGTCTGCAGGCAATAGAAACTGCATATGAGCACTGTACTCAAGTTGAAAAAGTTTCCCACAGGGAAGCACATTACCAATTCTGATGCTGGATTGAACAATTAAGTAAATGGATGGCAGATGGCGGGTACCAGGTTTCTCACTGTTGGAGTGAGAGTATATAGATAAGCAAGGGAAGGGGACTAGCATGATTTACCTGTCAATCAAATCTATATTCATTATTTTTTAAAGACTAATAATGACTTGTTAATTGAGCAAGCTGGCAGATGTTAGAGGAATGTGATGAGATCTTGGGGCAGCTATGACCAGTTGATGACTGTGGCAGTTTGAGATTCTTTATGAATTCCAAAAAGAGATTCTGTTTGTAAACTGTTTTGTTCCTCTGGGCATGATCCCCTTTGATTGTATTAGACTCAGCTGAGATGACTTTGATTAAATTATGTTACGTTTAGGGCTTTGATTTGATCATGTCAGTAGGGTGTAACTCAGTTTGAGTCCCTGCCCCCTTTGTGGGCTATATAAATGTACACTCAATCAAGGAGACAGAGAGAACTACACAGAAGAAGATACACGGGAATAGAGAGAGCTCCACAGATACGGCAAAGGAGAGAACTTGATCCTGGGGTCCCAGAGAGAAAGAAGCCATTCGTCTGATAGTTTGCAGCTGAAGAGACCAGAGCCCTGAGAGGCTAAGAAGGCCCAGAAAGAAAAGAGCCCTTCAGCCTACAGCTGAGATCAGAAGAAGCCAGGCCCATGGAGCCTTGAGAGAGAGAAGAAGGCTGAACCCTTGCAGACATCTTCTGCCATCTTTCTCCAACACAGGGCAACAGACTTTGGGTAAGAAAGTACCTCTTATGGTACCTTGAGACTCTTTAGGGCCTTGTAACTGCAAGCTTTTACCACCCCAACCCCCCCCCCCAAAAAAAAAATACCCTTTATAAAAGCCAGCAGATTTCTGGTACTTTTCATCAGCACTCCTTTGGCTGACTAATACAATGACTGACTGACCAATTTCAAAAGATACTATGAAGGATCATAAAGTTTAGTTCCATGTATATTTTGATGATAGTTACATCTATATTTAAAACTTTCTGTCATGGGAGGCACTCTTGGTGTTGTCAGACTGTCTGTTGGACTGGATGAGATACAACTTCTTGCAAAAGAATATCAAAAAGATCAAAGCAATTTTGGTTGATTCGTAGCACCAGCTTAAGCATACTCACTTGCA
>JAQZBX010065170.1:0-16357 GCA_029593785.1 Cabassous unicinctus | reverse complement strand
TGATAAGATCCCCTTTTCCTTCTCCCTGGGCCACCTCAGTGATGGTTTGGGTCTTTTTTGAGATTCAAAGGGGGCTCAGATGGCCAAACTCACTGAAAAGAAACCTCTCTCCACCCTTCTTCCTCACAGGGAATGCTCTCTGCCACTCAGTTAGCTGCAGTAAGCCAGGGGTTTTAGCATGTCTGTTTGTCTTGGGTACGGGGCATATGTGTCATTTCCAGCCACAGGTGTGAGTAGTTCATAGTTTTCCTTTGGCTTCTTCATCTGTCTTGCTCCCTCCTTGATGATGTGCAACACTTTCCTATTCTACATATCCCCAAAGCAGCTCCCTTGGGTAGGATTTTGCCCTTTCTCCACTGTTTTTTTTGTGAAGGACTTGAGCTCTGCCTAACTACTTCAATGTCATCTTCCTGGAAGTCTGCTCATAATATCATCTTACACACTTTTTATTTCAGTGGGGACAATGGAATTCCCTCCCCCCATTTCATTCTGGTTTTAGTTGTATGCTTTCTTTTTTCATTGTCAATATACCTAAAGTTCTGTTAATTTATTGATCATTTCTAACAGCCAAGTTTTGATTTTGTTGATTCTCTATATTCTTTTTTTATTCATCTGTGATATAGTTTATGTTGTTTCTTTCCTTCTGCTTTTTTGTGTTTATTTTGCTGTTAATCTGCTTCATCTTACAGTTTTTTGGTTAGGTCTGTTATTTTGGATCTTCTTTTAAAAGTAAGCATTAAAAGTTATAAAGTTTTCTCTCAACACCGCCTTTGCCTCATTACAAAATGTTTTCATTTTCATTCATTTCAGCATATTTCCTAATTTCCCTTATAATATTGGCTATTTTAGAGTACCCATATTTAATTTCTGCCATTTCCATTTCTCCCTCCATTATAGATTTCTAGCATCATTCAACTTTGATTGGAGAAAACACATTATGCATGTGTGTGTGTGTGTGTGTGTGTGTGTGTGTAAATAATATAAAATTTGTTTTGTGTTATAACATATGATCTGTCATGGAAAATGATGTAAAAGTGTTTAGAGGTTGAAATATGTAATTAAAAGCTTTAATAATTCTCTATAACCTGACTCTATGTAGGCTAGACTTTGAAATACAGGTAGAATTTAGATAAGGAGAAGGTTTCATAAAGAGGGTAATAATAGCAAATTTGAGAGATGGTGTGTCATTATCAGTAGCTTCCTGGGTATTTGTCAATGGCTAGAAATGCATTTTTATATTGCATCCCTATACTACTAGCTATTTAACTGACACTGTGCTACCTTCCCTCATCCTCAATTATCCCACTTGCATTAATGCCAACTCATATGGCATTTGAACAGATTTATTGGAGATGATGTCATGAAAGTGTCTAATAAAGTGAAGCTGGTCACCAGATGTTAATTTCTGTCTCTATCAGATTAAAAGTGTATGTGGAATAATTAAGGGTGTTTATGTGGGAGATTGTGGGAGGTGAGGGAGATTGGGCATATGGGAATCCCTATTTATATTTTTTGTAATATTTATGTAATCTAAGTATCTTTTTAAAAAATTAAAAAATTTTAAAAAAGTGTATGTGGAGAATGCAGTGAGCAGAGGATTCAAGGTGATGGAACTGTATCCTGTAGCAAGAAGTGGGAAATAATTTTGCATTCTCAGGGTATTAATAGTCATATATAATTAAATATTATCTTTTAAGGCTGGTAAAAGTATAATGTCAGATAGGTCACAATGTGAAAAAGAGTGCCAGAGTCTATTTTCACAAATTACAATACATTTTAAAAACTATGAACACAATGTCAGAAGTCAAGACATTAAACGAAAGGAAGTTTTAATAATGTGAGAAGAATCTGAGTCCCTAAAATGTGATTTACATAAAAGAACACAAAGATGTAAGAGAACCGTCTTATGAAATCCCAAGTAATTGTGAATAATTATATAAAATGGATCCTCAAGCAAAAATTAGTCAAATAAGTGAAGCTTATGATAAAATTGAGTACATTATTTAAATGCAAAATTAATATCATACTTACCAGATAGTTAAAATTAGAAGCTATGAAGAAAGTTGAATGAACATAGCTTAAAAAGTAAAAAGAATCTAAACTAATAAGGCTTTTTGCTAAATTAAGTGAATATTATGGAGGATTAATGTTTGGAGGAATGAGGACCTCATAAAATCTCACATATATGGATCTTCAGAACAAGAACAAAATCTACAAATATATAATAGGAGAATCTTCATAATTTATATAAAAATGAAAAAACCATGTAAAAGATTGTGGAAGAAGACTTAACAAGGATGGTGACATATTGATCTCTAAATTGAAATAATTTCAGGGAGTCAGTAGAAGAAAAAATACAGGAATTCTTAGATTATCTTTAATCATCTTTCCATTAGTACACTACTTCTAAAATTCCATAAGACTTTACCTAGTGTTAACTTAATGTCCTTTTTCCTTAGGCAGTAGATAACAGGGTTTAAGGTTGGGCATGACAAAGAGTAGAACACAGATACCAACAAGTCTATAGAAGAAGGCACATTGGAGAATGGATTTAAATAAGCAACAGCACCAGTTTACAAGGAATACACTCACAACAATAAGTTGAGGCAGACAGATGGAAAAGGCTTTGATTGGCTCTGTCTGGATGGAATCTTTAATACAATGAAGAAAATGTACACATAGTAAACTGTAATGGAAGCCACTCATGAAAACACATGACAGAAACCAATGGCCACACTGATGTTAATGGTGGCATGTTCATCAGAGCAAGTGAGCTTTAATGGGGTGGGAACATCACAGAAGAACTGATGTATCTTATTAGAGCCACAGAAATTCAGAGAGAATCTCCCATCTGAGTACAAGATGCCTAAAACCCCTCCACTGAGTCAAGAAAAAGCCATCATCTGGACATAGACCCTTTGGTCATGGCAGCCCCATAGTGCAGAGGGCGGGAGATGGCAACATAGCAGTCATAGGACATCACAGTGAGGATCTCAGCCTCAGACCCTGCCAAGAGTACCACCAAGGAGAGCTGCAACACACAGCCCAGGAAAGAGATGGAGGCAGTGAAGGTGATGGAGTTGAAGATGGATTTGAGGACTATGGCAGAAATGAGACACAGATCTCAGAATGATAAGTGCCCAAGGAGAAAATTCATTGGCTTGTGGAGGTGTTGGTCAAGAATTGTGAATAGGATGATAAGAAAATTCTCCAACATTGCCATTATATAGATGAGTAAGAATGGCGTGGCTAGTAGCCTCAAAAGCTTCCAATTCTCAGTAAATCTTGTTAGCAAGAATTCTGCCATTATTGTGTGATTTGTCATACTTTTAAGCAATGTCACAAAGAGTAAAGGAAATACGATTACATTAATGTATGTTTGCTTCTTTATTTTGAAGTATATTTTGAAGCATCACGGTTTTGATAAAACATTTTAGAAAACAATATATACATATATCCAGTCTCCTCAATTGTAAAATATTTATTATGGGCATAAAAGTACACTATATCTGAGCTTAAATGTATTGTAAAAGAAGAAAATAACTACACTTCTCTTCCTAATTACTACAAATAAATTCTGAGTCATTTTTTTCCCATTGGAATTTGCAATACTGACTATGAAATTATAATTGTAAGAGAGTGTAACATTTATTCATAAGTATTATCTTAGTTAATGCAAGTTTGTTGTGGATTAGAAGTCATGGATTAATTTTCTGCTTGCAGCATGATACAATCTAATTATTATGTATACTCTAATCTATTATTCACTTTTCTTTAGTGTGGCATTCAAATTGTTTCCCTTTTTCATGAAAATTTCACTTATTTGATGAAAATTTTTAAAAAATCTAGTTATTTTGATAAATTGGTTTTTGAATTACATTGTACCATTTTTCATGAAAAGAGCAATACCTGACACTATAAGCCAGATATTGAAGATAATGTTCTTGGAAGGATTTAATTGACAGCAAGACCCAACAAATTATGCAACTTTTGAGAAGTCTTTGTCCATGAGCCTATAACTGCTATGTTATTTCTCTTCTGTCCATCACTTGTGTTTATACTCCAAACCATGATGTCACAGTTTCTTTTTAAAGCTAAATGGGTAGTAATTTATAAATATCTCTTAGTTACACTCTTCTACCTATGAGAATTTTTTCATTAATTTTAATTTGTCACTTAATTTAGTACACTAACACTTATCAGAAGTTTTTCTACAACTGAAACAAGAGCAGTAATTATTCATTTTCCATTTAAAGGAGAGTTAGATTTTGATCTACTTTTTGCCTACATTGACCTTCCCCTGCCCATCTGAAACTATAGATGTAGTCTATCTATAGATTCTTTCTATAGTTTCTGCACCTTCCAAAGTAATCATATTTCAACTAGTGACAAGCTCTATCAATATGAAATTGGTCTCTTAGACTGTAAAATCAAGAAATGGAAACCAAAACATACACATATGATCTGACCAATGTAGTTTTATCCTCACATTCTTGATATAACCATAAAAACAACATTCATATTAATATATGAAAGCCATACCTACTGGTTTCACAAAAAATATAATTCTAAACAATTTTAATATATCTTTAATATTATGATGAGTTAATAATGTGATTCTATTTGGAGCAGGTTAAATTTGTAAAATAAAAAAATAAAAATTAGAAAATTGTTTCTATTTTCATTGTATAGAAACATGGCTTGAAGCCACCCAAACCTAAGCAATTAGTGTAATCATGGGAAAATAAATTGTCATATTTTAATGGAAAATATATATGCATATAAAAATCAAATAATTTAATATATTTAAAAGGCAATGTGAATGTTTGGCTCACTGTCATGTAACTTAGACAGGGAGATCTCCTTCTGACAAGACCACATAAAAAATAAGACCCTATTTTTTAAAAGCCTGATTTCATACTTTATTTGCAATAGTTTTGGATCAATAGTAGTGAATTGAATAAATGGCAGAGAAAAGAGGGTCTCATAGAAAAATCAGTTCTTTTAAAACTGAGACTTATTTTAAATTAAAAGCAGAGAAGAGAGAGCTTCAAGGAAAAGGGGGTGAGAAATAACATCATGTCTGCCTATAATGTCCTGAAGTGACTGAGAAAATAGACTTAACTCTGTGCATTAGAACAGCATTGGCGAATTTTAAGGGAGAAAGTTGAATAGAGTAACAGTAATATAAGCTGGTTCTAATGAGGTTAAGAGATAAAACATTAACTATAATTTTTCCATATATGCTAACAACTGAAGTCTAGGGTAAAGAGTTAATTATTATGTGAGCAAAGATGCAGTACCATTATTTTTCTTAAGCATAGAATGTAATGTATACATATATATTAAGAAATATGTAAATATATATATCCATATATATATTCATACTATATTTGAATTAAATCTTATTTCAATTAAATTACATGAAATAAGTGTGTGACAGCATTAGTAAAACTCTGTTTTGCTTCTAAAGATAACAGTAACAGAAATGCTTTTATTGATTGATTGACTGAAACAATTGTCCAGAGCAATTCCACATAATTAAATTAATTAAGTGAAAGTAAACAAGGCTTGTACCCATTGGCCTTCTAAAACTTGTGAAATGTTTACAATGATGCAAGTGCCCAAAAATCAACATGAGTCTGAAAGGGTTTTAAAGATTGGATAGGTCATGATTTTGTATTTTTTCCAATATTTCTATATCAGATAATAAGAGGTAGAGGGAGAAATATACAGAAAGGAGATTGGTTAAATGAAGTCTTCACAGTTACTCAGAATGTCACCATTGTTAAGAGGGTCAAAGGAACAGCATTTTTAGTAAAAAACTGATAAGAATGCTTTTTCAAAGATTTTTGGTTTTCAAAGTAATTTTGAGGGAAAAGGAAGTAAAAATGAAAAGTCTACAGAATTTGGATTTCTCACTCTTTAAAGTTTTTGTTAAAATAGAAAGTTATTGTTTTCAAGTTTTATGGAAAGCCAGAGAACACTGCAATTATTGTCAATGTGCCTCCAGATTCCTGTTTCAAGCCCCAAACCTAGCCCTAATTCAAACTTATGAGATTTGGGTTAAGCACATTTATCCTCTGCATATCAGTATTTGTTTCTTTTCTGCAGTTTCCAAGTTCTAGACCATGATGAAAAATGTCCTTGATATCCTGTGTCTCAGGCCATTATTTTCCAAGGAAGCAGCAAGGATTTTAATTCAATTACAAATGGAGCCTTGGAAATGAGATTTTATTCTCCTAGGAGGTCACACTTTTAATTGTAAGTTTCATTTCTCACACTGTAATGCCTCAGAGACAATGACCTTAAGATCTATTTCAGATTCAAGAGCTGATGCCACTGCCTTTTCCTCAGGAGAGAGAAAGGAGATCGCATGAGGTCTCATTAGAAAGAATAAAGCCATCAGCAATTCTTTAATTACTTCTTACATGTATGTGATTATTGTATCCCTAAACACTTATTTGCTTCTAAATAATCTAACAATTTAAACTTAGATCTACATCTACATAATCTTTAAATTAAGGATAATAATCTCAGTTTGAGATTGAAAGGGACACTAAGAGATATAATCTTGGGTTTTGAAATCTAGAACATGGATTTTGTGTCAGTCCTTGAGCCATTGACCTTGCATGTACTCACTTTCTAGATTTAAGCCAGCTGTATTGAAGATAACTTCCATCAGATTCCCAATAATGACCAGAGATGGTGTATTAGTCAGCCAAAGGGGTGCTGAGGCAAAATACCAGAAATCTATTGGCTTTTATAAAGGGTTTTTATTTAGGGTAAAAACTTACAGTTACAAGATCCTAAAGATTCCAACTCAAGGTACCCTAAAAGGTACTTCCTCACCCAAAGTCTGTTACCACATGTTTAAGCAAGGTGGCAGGTGACACCTGTGAGGATTCAGCCATCCTCTCCTCTCTTAAGGCTCTGTGGGTCCAGCTTCTTCCAATCTCAGCTGCAGGCTGGCATAGGCTTCACCTCTCTTCCTGGGGCTTGTTTCTTGCCAGGCTCACCAGCGCTGGTCTCTTCAAAACGTCAGCTGTAAACTATCAGGTGAATGGTTCATTGCTCTTCCTGGGGCCTCTGCAGGGTCTATAGAGCTATCTCTCTCCCTCTGTGTATCTTCACTGTGTGTCTACTTCCATATTCTTGATTGTCTGTTTATATAGCCCACAAAGGGGGCATGGACTCAACTCTGCATGCCCTGATGATGTCATCGAATCAAAGCCCTAATCTTGATTTAATAAAGTAAAAGTGAAACCTCTGAATTTAATACAATTAAATGGGTGTCACACCCAAAGAAACAGACTAGTTTAGAATCAATATCTCTTTTTGGAATTCATAAATAATATTAAACTGCCACATCTTCTATTTTATCTACCTAAAGATTCTGTATCTTACCAGAATTATTTTCTTTGCTTTATATTGACTTTATTGTGGCCTTAATTATCTATTGAGGAAAAAAAGTTTCTAAGGATTTTTCTTGTATTGTTTACAGCAAAATTACACAAAAGGTATAGTTCACAGAAATCACCTCACCCTCCACACCCAGCTTTTTCTATTATTATTTTTGTGCATTGGTATGTTATATTTGTTGTAATTGATGAAGCACTATTGATACACTATTATTATTAATAATTTTATAATTTCTCTTTGTATTCACCCCTTATTTATATAGTTATATGGGTTTTGACAAAGGTATAATGTAATATTTCCACCATTACTGTAACATACAGAAAATTTTACTGCCCTTAAAATGCCTTGTGTTCCAGCAATTCATCCTGATGCAGTACTACTGAACTTTTGACAACCACTGATCTTTTAGTGTCACTATAGATTTGTCTTTCCAGAATGTCATACAGTTGGAATCAAACAATATGTGACTTTTTCAGACTGGCTTCTTTGACATAACAATAGGCATTTATGTTTCCTACATGTATTTTCATAGCTTGATAAAACAATTTTTTTTACTTCTGAATAATATGGCATTGTATGGCTATACCACAGTTTTTAATGCATTTACACATAATATGGTATCTTGGTTGGTTAAAAACTTGAGCAATTATGATTAAAGCTACTATCAACACTCATGTGCATATTTTGTATGGACATATCCTCTCACTAATTTGAATAAATATCTAGTAGCACAATTACTGGATTGCATGGTAAACCTATGTTGAGCTTTGTAAGAAACTGCCAGACTGTCCTCCAAAATGGCTGTTTCACAGGAATGAATGAGTGGAACTATTGCTCCATATCCTTAGCAGCATTTGGAGTTGACAGTGTTTTGGATTTTAGCCATTATAATAAGTGTGTATGGTGTCTCATTTTTCTATTTATTTGCAATTATCTAAGATATATGATGTTGAACATATTTATATGTTAATTTTTCTTCTGAGTATTTTCTTCGGAGAGGTAGCTGTTCAGAACACTAGTCCATGCTGTAACTGGGTTGATTGCTTTCCTATTATTGAATATTAAGTGTTCCTTACATATTAAGGATATTAGAACTTTATCAGATATGTGTTCTGCAAGTATTTTCTCACAGTCTATGGCTGGCCTTTTCATTATATTAACAGAAATTTTCACAAAGCAAGTTCTTTTTATTTTAATCAAGTCCAACTTATCATTTTTTTCATAAATTATATTTTGTTGTTATATCTATAAATTCATCACCAAACTTAAGGTCATCAATAGTTTTTCCTACATTATTTTCTAGAAGTTTTATAGCTATGCATTTTACATTAGGTCCATGATCCATTTTGTGCTAATTTTTGTGAAAGATATAGGGTCAGTTTCTAGACTAATCACTTTTTATGTGTATGTCCTGTTGTTCCAACAACATTTATTGGGAAGATTATCATTTTTCCATTGGATTGCGATGTTCCTTTGTTAAATCTATATTTACTATACTTAAGTGAGTCTATTTACGGGCAGATCTATTTGTCTATTCTTTGACCAATACCACCCTATTTTGATCACAAAACTTTATTGTAAGGTTTGAAGTTGGGTAGTATCAGTCTTCGATCCTAAGTTTTCTTCATTAAATTTATGTTCTTTTTCATCCCATTTGGATGGAGTAGATGAATAGGTATTGTTTCTCAGTCAAATGAAACCTTTTTTTTTTACTTTTATAATTTTAATTTATTAAATTATTTATTTTATTAAAGTACCTTTAGATTACATAAATGTTACATGAAAATAAAGAGAATTCCTGTATAACCCCACTCTAGCACAATTTTCAAAATTAACAACAACTTTGATTAATATAAATTTGTTACAATTGATGAACACATATTGAAGCATTGATATGAATCATGGTTTATAGTTTACACTGTGGTTTATACTTTGCACCACTCCATTTTATAGGTTTTGAAAAAATGTATAATGGCCTGTATCTGTCATTGCAAAATCATGCAGAACAATTTCAATGTCCCAAAATTCCCCATGTTATACTGATTCTTCCTTCTCCCTCCACTCAGAATATCTAGTGATGACTGCCTTTATATCAATATTACAGTTTTTTCCAGTTCTAAAATAATAATGTCTACTTTAGTCCATAGTTCCTTTCCTTTCTTATGTTTGTTCATTCCTCAGTCTTGAGGATTTTGAGATTGTGGTGCCCACTCTACCTCCAATTAGCAGGAGGCTTAGATCCCATGGGGCAGATGGAAAGAAATGTCTTGCTTACAGATTTAGATACATTCTGTTTCTTGTGAATGTGCATTATCCATCAACATACTTTTATTAATTGCCCTGGGTTAGTCAGATGAAATGTAGAGTAGGTGTTGGCTGCAAATCTGCTATATTAAAGGCTCAACCGGCATATGAAGAGCCAGATTTAAGTCTCTGGGGCACATAATTAATGGATATAGTGCTAAACATAAGTTCAAATGAAAGTGGCATAAAAGGCACGTCTAGGGAAATTATAACTGACTCTAATACCAAAACAATGGGGTCATAGCTTATCATATGGTTTAAGGTAAGGTCCACTGATAGGGTGCTGAATTACTGGGATTTTCTGTCTTGCCTATAGTGTCTAAATGTCTCTAGTGCCCTCAGGAGTCCCCCTCCTTGATGCACTGTGTACTGTGGCAATCAGTGAGATCTTCCTGAAATGTGCATAAGCATAACCTTTGGATTGACCTCTTGACTCACTTTGAAGTCTCTTTGCCATAGAAATTTACTTGTATTTAATATTTACTCCTTTGGTCTAGGTCTTTTTCAAAATGCATTGTTAGTTGGTGCTTGGTAATAACCCCTCAGTGCCACGGAGGCTAATCCAAATGTGACATATCTCACTCCAGGGGCAAGGTAGTGATTTTATATGCAGAATTTGGCTTAGAGAGAGGCCACATTTGAGCAACAAGGAGGATTTCAGGAGATAATATTTAGGCAATATCTAATACTCGGCCAAGTTTCAATTTCACAAGCATGAGTTTCATAAATACAAGAATCAATATCAAGGGACAAATGCATTGGTCTGTCCTCCTTCACTAGGCACTGCCCATGTAATCAAGGGATTCTTGCCACTTTAACAGGGAATTCCCCAGGATGGGAATTCAATATTCTTTTGTTTATTAAGTGGAACTCTATCCACAATAACAATATCCCATGACTACTTGAACACATTCATATTCCATAGAAACATGCTCCCATCTCCAAGCCTCCTCCCAACACTGACATCCCACACAAGTGATCTTCCTGTGCCACAGTTGTGACCCTTCTGCAATCCAAAACCTTCTCAAAATCAAATAAAAATATAAACAAATGAAAAGATAAAATGTCTATTTTTAAATAACAAACAAAATTAAAATACAAGAGAAAAAAGTTGCATTGTGTCTTTCATCACCATAAAATCTATTTTATTTGCAGTGACATTTTTTTCTGTATGTCCCCCAGTGTCTTATTTTTTTAACTTTATTTTCAAAGAAGCTTTAGGTTACAGAAAAGTCACATTGCAAATGCAGATGATTCCCATATAACTCACGACCTCCACCTCTCACATTTTTCCCAATTAATAGCACCTTTCATGACTCTGTGACCATTTGAGCATATTCATATGCCATAGAGGCATGCCCTAGGTGCACCCCTACTCACACATCCCACATCACTGACACCATGAACCAATTATCTTCCCCTACAGTTGTGATGCTTTTGTAATTCATATTCTCCCAAAAACAAAGCCAAAAAATCAATAAATAAAAATAATAAGAAAATAATAACAAATAAAATATAAAAATTAAAATTAAAATAAATTGAATCAAGAATTCCCCAAGTGCATGAGCAATGCTTAGTGAAAGAAGACAGACCAATATGCTAGGCTGTTGATATTGATGACTGTACTTAGGAAATTTGTTCTTGTGAAATTCAAACTTAGCCTAGTATTATGTATTGCTTAAGAATTAACTCTTGAAAGCCTCCTTGTTGCTCAAATGTGGTCACTCTCTGAGACAAACTCAGCATATGAACTCACTGCCTTCCCCTGGTATAGGACGTGTCTCCTAGGGATTAGTCCTTGGCACAGAGGGATTATTACCAAGTACCCACTAGCGATACATTTGGAATAATACATCAATTAAAAGGCAGAAATATTAAATCCAAATGATTTTTAATGACTAAGAGATTTCAAAATGTCAGGAAGTCATTCCAGAGGTTATGCTTATACATGTCTCAGGAAGACTGCCTGCTACAGTAAGGATTGCCTGAAGCAAGGAGGGTCCTGAGGTCTCTAGAGATATCTAGACTTTATAGGGAGGGCAGACAATCTCAGGAATCTGGTACCCTGAACATATGCTCCTCACTGTAAAAGTTAAGCTCATTTATAATTTCCCTAAATGTGGCTCTTCTCTATTTATTTGAACATATTTAGCACTACACTCATTTTATTTGTACCCAAGAGATTTAAATCGTCAATCTTTCCATATGCCAGTTGAGCCCTGAATATCAGCAGACTTGCAACACCTATTCTACAGTTCATTGAACATGTCTAGGACAATTAACAAAAGGATGATGATGGACAAAACCCATATCAAAAAAGAGAGTATCTACAACTGCAAGCAAGACAATTCCATCCATCTTCCCCTATCAATCAGAAATAGAATGAGCATCACCATCCCAAAATCCTCAAGATTGAAGAATAAGCAAAACATAAGAGGGTAATGTGCCAATGGAGTAAAGTGTATATGTTATTACTCTAGCAATGGAAGAACTTGTAACATTGATATAAAGTCAGTGGCCACCAGAGTTTCTGAGGGGAGGTAGAGGTAATAATTGATTTAACATGGAGTGTTTTGGGGACATTCGAATTGTCCTACATGACATAGCAAAGACAGATACAGGACATTATACATTTGTCAAAACCTATAAAATTGTGCAGTGCAAACTGTAAACTATAATGTAAACTATATACCATGGTTATATTCTGCCATTTATCAGAACTTGTTTTTCAGCTTTACAAGCTTTTCTGTAGATTTTTGGGGTCTTTCAGGTATAGGACCATGTCATTTCTAAATAGAGAAATTTTTACTTCTTCCTTTTGAATTTTGATGACTTTTATTTATTTTTATTGATTAAGTGCTCAAGCAAGAACTTCTAACACAATGTTAAATAAGAGTAGTGGCAGTGGACATCCTTGATTATTCCTTATCTTGAAGGGAAGGACTTTTAACACTTCACAATTGAATATGATGGTAGCTGTGCATTTTTCATATACACTCTTTATCTTGTTAAGGAAGTTTCCTTCTATTCCTATGTTTTGAAGTGTTTTTAATCACAAAAGGATACTTTGTTATGTCAAATGCTTTTCTGCATCAATAGAGATTATCATGAGATTTTTCTTACAAGCTGTTAATACAGCATATTATATAGATTGATTTTACTTTGAACCATCCTTGCATACCATGGATGAAACCCACTTGATCATCATGTATAAATCATTTGTTGCATTTTTTAAAAATGATTAGTATGTATTTTGTTGAGGAGTTTAGCATCCAGGTCCATTAGAGAAATGGGTCTGTAGTTTTCTTTTCTTTTGGTGTTTTTATATAGCTTTGGTAATAGGGTGAATTTGGCATGATAGAATGAGTTAGGTAATATTACCTCCACTTCTTTTTTTGGAAGAATTTAGCAGGATTAGTGTTAGTTCTTTCTGGATTGATTGGTAGAATTCACCTGTAAATTACCTGGTCTTGACCTTTTCTTAATTTGGATGCATTTGATGACTAATTCAATCTCATTACTTGTGACTGGTCTCTTGAGTTCATGATTTTTTTTCTTTCATCAATGTAGTCTGCTTGTGTGTTCTAGAAATTTGTCCACTTCATCTGTTATCCATCTAATAGGCATACAATTTTCAAAGAATATTCTTCTGATTGTCTTTACTTCTGTGGGATTAGCAGTGATATACCGTCTCTCATATTTTACTTTTGCATCTTCTCTCTCTTTTTTTCTTTGTTAATCTAGCCAATTATTTGTCCATTTTATTAATCTTCTCAAAGAACCAGCTTTTCGTTTTGTTAAATTTTCTACTTTTTTTTATTATTCTCAATTTCATTTAGTTCTGCTCAAATCTTTGTTATTTCCTTCTTTCTGCTAGTTCTGGGGTTAGTTTGGTTTTCATTTTCTAGTTCCTCTAAGTATGCAGTTAAGTCATTCATTTTAGTTCTTTCTTATTTTTTATTACACACATTTATGGCCCTACATTTCCTTCTGAGCACTGCTTTTGCTGCATCCCACAAGTTTTGATATGTTGTTTTCTCATTTTCATTCATTTAAAGATAGTTACTTTTTTCTTTTGCAATTTTCTTCTTGGTCCACTGATTGTATAAGAGTGTGTTGACTTCTATATCTTTCTGCCTTTTCTGGTTCTCTGCCACTTATTAATTTCCAGCTTCACCCCATTGAGGTCAGAGAAATTACTTTGTATAATTTCAATTTTTCTAAATTTAGTGAGACTTCTTCTGTGACCTAGCAAGTGGTCTATCCTGGGAAAATGATCCATGTGTGATCAAGAAGAGTGCATATTCTGCTGTATTTTCATGTAAAGTTATTGATCTATTATGTCTAGAATCTCTGAATATATTATTCAAAGTCTCAGTTTATTTCCTGACCCTCTGTCAAGATGTTCTGTCTAAAGGTGATAATTGTGTATAGAATTCCCCTGCTATATTTGTAGAGGTATCAGTTTCTTCACTTTGTATTTCCAATGTTTGCTCATGTATTTTGGTGGATCCTGTTTATGTGCATAAATGTTTATGATTATTCTTTCTTCATGATAGTGTATACCTTTTATTAGTATATAGTGCCTTCTTTGTCTCTTACAAAAGTTTTGCACTTAAAGTCTATTTTGTCTGATATTAGTGTAGCTACTCCCACTCTTTTGTTTATTTTTATGTGTAAAATCATTTTCCAACCATTCACTTGCAATGTCCTTGCATCTCTAGAGCTAAGGTGAGTTTCTTGTTGGCAACATATAGATAAGTTGTATTTCCTTATTCACGATGCCAATCTATATACTTTGATTGGGGAGTTTAATCCAAAAGCATTCAATGTCATTACCGTCAAGGCAGTACTTACATTAGTCTTTTTTTCCTTTTGATTATAGATGTCATATATTGTTTTCAATTCTCTTTTTATCTTTTTAGATATTATTACTAATAATCTTACTTTCTATTCTATCCTCTAGCCCTCTCTTTCCAGTTTATTTTTTTTCCTTTCCACCTGCAGAACTTCCTTTAATATTTCTTTTAGGGCAGGATTCTTATTGACAAAACCTCTTAATTTCTGCTTTTCCATGAATATTTTGAACACTCCCTAATTTTTGAATGCCAGCTTTGCCAGATGCAGAATTCTTGGCTGGCAGTTACTTTTCTTTTAGCACCTTAACTATTTCATACCACTGCCTTCTCACCTCATGGTTGCAGATGAGAATCAGTGCTTAATCTTATCGAACATCCCTTTTGTGCAATGGATTTATTTTCTCATGTGGCTTTCATTATTCTCTTTGTCTTGAGCATTTGACAATTTAATAAATATATGTCTCAGAGTGTGTTAGGATTTATACTCTTTGGATTTCACTGCACTTCCTGGACATGTATATCCATGTCACTCAAAAGAGTTGAGAAATTTTCATCCATTATTTCCTCCAACACTTCTTCTCACCGCTTTACTTTCTCTTTTCCCTCTGGGATGCATATAATGGATAATTTGTACATTTCATGTTGTCATTCAATTCTCTGAGTCCCTGCTGAATTTTTTGTCTCTTCTTTATCCATGTATTCTACTATTTGTGTGATTTTAGATGTACTATAATAGACATCACTAATTCTTTCTCTACCTGTTCAAATCTATTGTTATGAGCTTCCAGCAAAATTTTTCACTTCTTGTATTGTGTCATTACTAACTATCAGGTCTGTTATCTTTTCATGTATGTTCATGATTTCTACTGCAGATTCCCCCAGTGTCTTCTTAATATCATTAATTTCTTCTTTCACTTCATTAAGTTGATTCATGATATTAGTCTGGACATCCATGATTAGTTTTTCCCTTGTTCTGCATTTCCTTCTGTTTGTTTGTTTGTTTGTTTGTTTGTTCGTTAGACTGGGCCATGTTTTCTGTTATCTTAACATGGCTTGTAATTTTTTGCTGATGTCTAGGGATCTGTTTTTCTTGCTCGGCTTATTCAGATGTCTTGCTTCTTTTTCTACTCTAGGGCTTTATTTTGTTTTGCTTTTTTTAAATTTCCTCTTTGACACTTTGTTCCACTTATTTTGTATTCTTCTAGTTGTCTGTGCCACCTTACATGTTGTATTTAGTAGAATACATCATCTTTCAATTATTCTTTTCAAAAATGTTTAACCTGAATCTAACCAAGGCTCAGATCTAATTTGCAGTTTACAGGAAAACAGATGATGGAAGTGCAAGTTTAATAAGGTTAGTAATGCAATGAAAAATCACTGGAGATATCAAGAATGCAGAACATTCTACAAGAGAGTAACCTGAAAGATTAAAAAGTAAAAACTGTGGGAAAAATGACCAAGTGAGAGTCCTTGATTTAAATAAAATAACATGATAAAATTATATACAGAAAGACCTGGGGAAACCTCAGAGCTAAAAAAAAAACAAAAAAACAACAAACTCATGCATTACCTTATAATATCTTTTGTAATTTGAAAATTCCACCAAGGCTGCTGATCCAGATAATCAAACTCCTAGTTCTTTACATTTGATTTACTATCAAATAAAATCCACCTGCCCTACATCTGCTCATGTAAAACAAAAATTTATCTAACCAATTAGTCAAGGTAACTTCCTCTTATATCCTAAAAATCAGATATATTTTCGGAACTTT
>JAQZBX010065169.1:0-16358 GCA_029593785.1 Cabassous unicinctus | reverse complement strand
GGGGCTCTATTCACTGAGCCACACCCGCTTCCCAAAGCCCTAATCTTAACATAATTTAATCAAAGATATCTCAGCTGAATCTTATACAGCCAAAGGGTATCACGCCCAGAGGAAGAGACCAGTTTACAAACATAATCAATATCTCTTTTTGGAATTCATAAATATCAAACTGCCATAACTATTTTAGTATTCATTTTTCCAAACTTCTATATATAATCACATTGTCATGTCTCTAAAGTAGGATAGAGGCCTAGCCACATTATTAATTTTGTAAGTGGCACATGTATAACCACATTAGGGCAGATTATATTCCATTTTGCTACTTAGAAAGTTAGGCAGGAAATGGAATTTTTGTGTGATACAAATTAATTTGTGCCATATAAACATGATGTAATCAGGGAGTATTTCCAAAAAAGTCAAACGATTTCACTGTGTACCTAAAAGCTTGCAGCTTAACAGATGTACTCTCTTGTGAACTCTTAACAAAGTGTATTTAGTATCATACCATGAATAGACTTTTTGTGAAATCGACCCTTTCAGAGAAATCTCACATTTCAAGTTGGTCAAGCATTGCTCCAACCATCCTGACCAGGGTCCTTCAGTAAAAAGCTCTAAGCTAAACTGATGATCTCTGTTATTACCTTTCAGGTATACTAATTGAAGAATAACACAACACACATCTGTGTGCCCTCCACACAGCAGCACTGATTATCTTGAGGAACTTGCACACAGTGCTTTCTGCATCCACCCCAGTTTAGATACATGCATTTTTGTATCATTTGCAGATTGACTAGTTCATGATGCTCTGGGATATCTTTTGCTACAAGGCCAAGGACTGCTTCACATTTTTTCTCCTGTTTCTCCACATCGCCATCCTTCTTCCACTCCACACAGCTCACGCTATGTTTGCTAATCACCTGCCTCCATATTACTCGAATCCTTAGAGACGACCAGATAAGTGCTTGCCTGTGCACATTTCCTTAGAGTACTGGGCAAGCAGAAGAGCCTTGAGTTTGCTTGAACATTCTCTAGGCAGAGGTGTTGAAATTGTAAGGAAAAATATCTGGACCTAACAATGTCATCAATATACACACACCCACGCACATTCTTTAATGAGAAATAAAGGCTGTTGTAGAATAACTTTATAATCTTGCTCACCTTGGAAAAAAGATTGCTGAAAGGGACTTGTATTCAGTCTGTGGAATTTTCATTCCTCAGTATGTGTTCATTGTTAGAAATGGAAACATTTTTTTGATGGAAGCTAAAAACATTACTTTTTGTATTAAAATCACCATAAAGATAAAGTTGAGTATACTTCTTTCAAACTTCATGAATAATGTAAAGTTGCAAATTGTCATGTGGCTGTAATAATTTAGGTACATACTACCTTACTTGGTTGATAAGGTGCTGAAATTGTCCCTCACTGCTATATTTCAAAGCACATATTTATAGAATTGAGCACAGTAATAGTGCATAATCATAACAAAGCATCCCACGCTATGAAATAATCTTCTTTAGAAAAGAACAAAACCTTGTTAGTTCATTTTCATGTAGGAAGAAGCACAAGGAATGGGTTAACCCTTGGGCAACTGCTGCTAGGTTAACAGTTTCAGTCATGGCAATTTCTCAAATATTTATCTAAATTTGAGAGCTTGTTTATTTTTTGACTGTATAGTTTTCCTAACTTACGACTTAAGACTGGTCACAAATAACATGGCAAATAAAATAAAACAAAATACTTTTAGTCTTAAATTTACAGCAAGTGACTGCTGTCAGATAACAAATGAAAGCAAGACACAATTCCATTCTAGAAAGCCGATGGTAATTATTAATCAAAGAGACATTGTATTTAATAGAAAGAACATCTGTTTCAAGAGTGGGACAGATCTAGGCTGCAACCCAGAACCTACAGTTCCCCTGCTAGGCAAGGCTCATAACCTCCTCTGCTCTTCTTTTTCTGCAGATTTCATTTAGGGACAAGGCACTTAGCTTGAGGGTTGTTTTAATGATTAGAGATCATGTAGGAAAGTGTTGGGCACAGCATATGGCATGAGACTGGGTTTAATTTGGAAATATTAATATTATTGGTGTAATTCCTACACATTGAGATTTAGAAAAAGGCTAAGTCCATGATGATTGGCTCAAGATAAAAATATGGCGTGAGTTAGACTGCTTCATGCTACAGCATTTGTTGGCAATTATGAGTATATTGCTAAAACATACTTGAAAAACAAAGCTGCTGCTTGATTTGGGTTAGATTCCCTGAGAGTGTCCATATATGTATCAGGGAAAAATAGAGTCTCTGCCGTGGAGATGCCACCCGTCTGTTAGAAAGATGTTCTGGTTAGTGCGAAGCCCGAAGGTGTCAGCATAGCCACAGAGGCCATGAGCATCAGAACCACAGCAAGCTCCTGCTTATGACTGGTTGCAAGTCAGATAGAGGAGACTGCTGGTGATGCCACAGCTTAAAGGAAAGAGCTTAATGATAAGGTGACCCTACTGACCCAGGTTTCACTTTTCATTCCTAGATAATTGTAAGTGTTCCTTTTATTCTCAAAGTGTCATTTTGGGTGATATACTACATTCAGGCTACTCTAAATTACAGGATCAGAAAAAGCCAAGCGATGTCATTCAAAGGGTCTAACCATACAAAGTTCTGGCTTACCAGAGCAAAACATAAAATCACAAAATCGTTTCTCTCTCTCCTTCCCCCATCTCCTCCTATCTCTGTTTCTTCTCTCTCTCTAGTGCTCTTTGCTCTCACTCTCTTGCTTTCTTTCTCCTTCTCTCTCTCTTTCCTGACCATTATAAAAAAAACTCCAAGCCAGGGTTATTACTGAACCATTCTTACCAGGAAGTTCGGCCTAACATCATGGCATAATTATGACATCATTGATTGGGTATTGTCACTTTTACTATAAACACAAACCCAACATGTTGCATAAGGATTTGGAAGCAAAGCAGCAAGATAATCTAATGCTACAGCCTAAGACCCAAAGATACTTGTCCTGAATAACCACATAACTAGGCAGAAATCATCCTTCTTTCTTCTTCAGATGGGGTTAATGAGCCCAGCAGAGGCTGTTCAGCAGGAAATCAATACACACATATTTATTAAGTCCCACAACGTGTTAGGGACCCCGCAAGGATAACAAAACTAAACCAAGACAGACATGAAATCAGTTCTCATGCAACCTCAAAATGTGATTAATAAATAGAATAGCATTCATAAAAACACAGTGAGAAAACAGAAGCATATAAAAAGGTACTGCAAAGGCTAAATCCAAGGTATTCTTACAATGACCAATATTAGATGTATCAAAAGAGTATGTGACTGGCTGGTAATACACCTGGAAAAATACCTTGAGTAAAAGGAGGAAAAGGTAAAGACAAATGTGCTTATATGGCTAAGAGACTTCAAAATGAGTCGGGAGGTCATCAGAGAGGTGATGCTTATGCACGTCTCAGCAGGATCTCATAGACAGCCAAAGTGGACACCACCCCAAACAGTGGGGCTCCTGAGGGCTCCAGAGACACCCAGGTCCTACAGTCATGGCAGACAGCTCCAGAGTTTGGTGCCTTGCCAGTGGTCCCTACTTTGGAGATTGTGCTCCCAAGTGTGATAGAGTTGGACTCAGATGTGACTTCTCTACACATGCCTCTTCTGTCCCTTTTATTTGAACCTATACTTGGTGCTGGAGTTGGTAGGTATACGTCCAAGAGACTTGAATCTCTAGGCTGTCCATGTGCCAACTGGGCCCTGAGCTTCAGCAGAGTTGCAACACCTATTCTCCAGTTCATTGGACTCACCCAGGACAACTAACAAGGAGGTGAGGATGGACAACCACCATACCAAGGAACCAAGAGAGTCTACAACTGCAAGCAAGAGAGTCCCATCCATCAGCCATATGGGATCAAAGTCCCCTCTCAATCAGAGGTGGAGTGGGCATCACCATCCCAGAATCCTCAGGATTGGGGAATAAAATATGGACTAGAATAGACTTACTGGTATTCTACTATAGACTTATTGCGATTCTAGTAATGGAAGAAATTATATCACTGATGTGGAGACAGTGGCCACTGGAGGTGCTGAAGTCAGGGAGAGAGAAAAAGAGGTGCAATATGGGGCCATTTTCAGGACTTGGAATTGACCTGGATGACATTGCAGTAACAGATACAGGCCATTATATATCCTGCCATAGCCTACAGAATTGAGTGGGAGAGAGTGTAAACTACAATGTAAACTATAGTCCATGCTTAGTGGCAATACTCCAAAATGTGTTCGTCAATTGCAATGAATGTACCACACTAATGAAAGAAGTTGTTAATGTAGGGAAAAGTGGGAGGTCTGGGGAGTATGGCATATGGAAATACTTTATATTTTTTAATGTAATATTTTATGTAATCTAAGTATCTTTTTAAAATAAAGTAAAAATATATATTAAAAAAAAAAAGAGTGTGTGAGGGGAGGAACCTTGGGACCAAGGAGGCTGCATTCAGCTGGAAAGATATATTAACTAGGCCCATTTGTTGGACATACAGTGGGATGGAAGACATTCGTGGGACCAGTTTGCACAATCCCAAGCTGGATTCATAAAATATAAAATCCAGGTTGCTATCCATAATAGCAGACGCTCAAAGAGCAGCACTCGGGGGTCACTTACTTCCTTTGCTTTTGGTTTGTTTTCAGGCAAACAAACCTACCATCAAGTGACCATCACAGTTGTGTATAATTTTGTGATCAGAATCGGAATCAAGAGGCTAAAATTTGACCAGTTATTCTTACTATAAATTAGATATTAACTTAGTTCATAAATATCTCTATAATGAAATTTTATTATTTATAGCTCATCATTTCATCTGTAACTCTGACTCTGTTTGGTTCTCAGGGGATGAAGTGAAAAAGAAGAAAAGTGAAACATGTGGCATGACTTGAGATTCAATTCATTTATTTTTTAACAAGGATTTTCTCTGCTAGGATTTTTTCTGACATTGAGAGCAAAATATGTGCGGTACCTTAAGAAAAAGGAAAGAGAAATCACACTTTTAAAGAGACAAATTTAAAGAGCTGGGTTTTTTGAAAAATAAAAGTTCAACATGCATGTTTTTAAATTTTTACTAAAAAAAATTTCTAGCAAATTAAATTTGCAGAATGTAAAAATAGTTTTCCCTTTTATAGGATATGATTATGAAGGTTACTACTGTTGGTTCATTCTCAGTAGGGTGTACCCATGAAGAGGATTTAGGGGCAGATAATGCAGAAGGAATCTGGATCTTGCAAGTCAAACCTCATGGGCTGAGAATGGCTTAGAGAACCCTGGAGCCACTGTCTTGTCACCAGGGTACACATTCTGATGACATCATTTAAAAGCTATCCAGAAAGTCTGTCCTCGATTTTACAATATGACCTTTCTGGTCCTCTATTGTGTACTTCTACTTTATGCTTTTCCTCCATCGCTCTTAGAACACTTCATCTTTACTGCCTTATACTAATTTTGCCATTACTGCATTGCAAAATATTTTAAGACAGTGATTATGTCTGTGTGTGAGGTTGTGTGTGTGTGTGTGTATGAGGGAAAGGGACAAAAATCAGGAGATGACATTTCTTTTTCTGAAAGTCTCCCTATTTGGGGCTTAATAGAAATGTTTCCAAATTACAATCTCATTTTTATCACAGTGGCAACTCTAAAACTAATCTTTTTTTATAAAATAAATATTTGATGCAAATGTATTTAGTTAATGACTATTTGTCACTAAGCCTTTAACTAATGTCTTTTTTCCTTCATTTTATGGGGTCAAGGGTCACACCTGCCAACTCAAGGAAAGACAGTCTGGATGGATTTCAAAATATTTGTTCCAAGTATATGAAATCTAAAGGTGCGATAGCACCTAAAATCACAGAAATAGTTGCCATGTGGTCAATCAACATCATCTTTCTCAACCACTGAAGTGAGAGCAAAATAAACATCAGAAATGTGCTCCCTCTGTGAGCAATTTTCTCATATTAGACATGGTTTCTAATATTGCCGGTATGAGAGAGCAGTTACAAATGAAATGAAAGGCAAACAATATACTTCAGTACACTTATTCCTGGTGAGCAATGGTCTTTCTTCTTTGATTATTAATTATTTAGGCAAGCCAAAATATTTACGAGTTTCTCTGGAAAACACTTCAGTTTTGGAAATGACTTAAGCAGCACTACCCTCATCCTAACAGCAAACAGTAGCTGTTGCATATCCATGAGTGTGGAAATGTCTGAATGCCTGTCTCTGAAAACTGACACATATTTTCTTCAAGGCGGTGTTGTTAGAAAGCTGAGTGCTGCTTTTGTGTACTTGCCACAGCCTGCTACAGAACAAAAATGTATACTGTTTTTCTTTCCAAAAAGTTTCAAGAGAAAGCCTAAGTGTCAAGTGATGTTCATCATTAACCATTAAGGGTACACACAAAGCAACAGTTTTGCTCAGATTAGAAAAATCTTTGCTTTGCCCAAATTCTTATCTTAAAATCTGGAAAAAAAAAAAAAAAGATGTAATTTTTATCCGGAAGAAATATGGTCTACTATTTATAGGCGAGAGGAAAACAACTAAAATAACAACATATTGAAGAGTGCCTAAATCTGCTCTTACCAATGAACAATTCTATTTTTTCATCTGCTCATTTACTGATTTAGTCATGTATTTATGTCTATTTTGGCAAGTCACAGATAATACTGACTTTTAGATTGAAAAAGGAGATTGGGGTCAGCTACGTCAATGTGCTCACTTATACTGCTAGGTAGAGAGTAATAACCATTCCACCCAAATACATGCTGGACTGATGAATGGTGCAGTCGAAGGAATTGAGGCCCAGAGACACTCTCCTAGGGCCCCCCGGCCATGCAGCAGCAGGGCCGTCTCTCTTGCTTTCAGCCCACTGCTGGCTCCATTGTACCCAGCCTTATCCCTCTTGGCAGGACATTTTTTTCATTTCTAAAATGACATAAGCAATTTGGAGATAGATGTGGCCCAACAAAACAATACTGAATTTGTCCTTAGTACTTGTGTATCACCAATGACAGAGTATGGACTTTTTGTTATTTCTGAGGGCAAACCAAAAAAACACTAAACAAATGGTTTCATGTCTGCTCAACAAGATTGCTACTCTAATTTCCTAAAAAAACCTACATTGGTTTCACAGAACACAAATACTACACTGTAGTTATTACACATGGGAGGCACCCCGTGTATGTGTCTGGGTTACTGTAAAGGCCATGTGTTCTTATTAGGGTTACAGAGAGATGCTGGGAGAAGGTGCAGAGAACTCTTCTAATAAATTTATGCTCTGGACCTAAATTGTCAAGAACACTTACATAGGGGAAAATTTAAAACAACTCCTTTCCATCATTTTACCTTAATTGCATTTTTCTCTAAATACATTAGATAAATGGCTCCTTAGGATCCTGGTATAAACGAAATATGTCTTCATACCTTCTGCCCTCCTTCCTTCCCTTCCTTCCATTTATCAATCCAGTCAAAGTTTACTTATAGAGTCCCTGCTGCTATATGCTAAGAACACTACTAGATTTTAGGGCCTTGCTAGTCAAAGCTTGGCCCCAGATCAGCACCAGCATCCAGAACCATTGACTCTGAACCTGCAGTTTAACTAGACCCCAGGGAGATTCATATGCACATTAAAGTCGCAGAAACACTATAGTGACCTAGCTCCCACCCTAGAACACTGCCCAGGTTATCACAGAGGAAACAAAATGGGGTTGCAGCCAGCCCACACAGAGCAGTAATGCAAATTTTTAAAAGGTACTGATCCCCAGATGAATTCAGCTCCATGGACGCATAGCTGGACAAGTAGAAGAATTTCTATGCAAATTAGAAAAAGAAGCCTCTTCTCCCAGGGTGTTCCAGCCACATACCTGGATGCAGAGCTTCAGAAAGCAGCATGCAGGCCAGATTCTGGCACAAGGTTCTGAGTCTCTGTGCCATGCACAACCAGCAGAATTGCACACTATGTCCTTGAGACAGCCCTATTTATATTTATATTTATTTATATTTATATTTATTTATATTTATATTTATTTACTTATTTATGTATCATTCATGTATTTATGTCTATTTTGCTAAGTTACAGATATTAATGAGTTTAATATATAAAAGGAGCTTGGGGTCACCTCATTCAATGTGCTCACTTATACTGCCTCCCCCACAAGCCGTTTGTGTAATAAATACATGCTGGATTTGTGAACTGTGCAGCTGAGAGAAGTGAGGCCCAGAGAGATAAGAAAACATTTTGGGTGAATATAAATCTCATTTTTGTCTGAAATTCTCATTTTTATTTTCTTTAAGTAAAAATAATTTTGACTTCAAACCTCCATCTGAATGTACTGTCAATAAACTAAAAACCAGCATTAGACCCCTCTCCTTAAACTAGATCAAATTGGTGAAAGATTCTATCACAGCCCATTAGGGGTCAAAGGCCTAATGGCCACTGGAAGTCCAGTAGCTCTGTGCTGCCTGCCCATGGGGCATGAGAACCTTGAGCGAGAATGGGAATCTGGTGCCTGGGTCCAGAGGCCACTGGGGCTCCACACCACCATCTGCTCTGAAGTCTGTCAACCTCATGAGGATGCTGCCAAAAGCAGGTTACAGGTTACAGATATCTCTTTCTGTTCTTCAGGACTTGAAACTTTTTAGCCTCCCCTCTAATTACCTTAAAAGGCACTCCTCTCCCCTGTGGGTGAAGTCTTTAAGAAACTGAAGTAAAAGTGTCCACAGGCAAGTGAGGTGTAGGAGTGCCAAAGGGACCAAAGAATTCTTCAAAAAAGAGGATGGGGACACTAAGGCCAACACACAAGTGCTTTTAAAAAAGTACCCTCCTACATATTTATTAAATTCCAAATAGAAACTGAGGCGATAATTACATGAGTCTTATCTTGATCTGGACCTTTAGAGAATTAGAGAGAACCTGGATGAAGAAGCAAAGTGAATGGCAATGCAGGCAGAGGAAGCACCTTCTATAAAGACATGGAGTCATAAAGACTTTTCCTGTGTGTGGGGAAGAGACATGAGGCTGAAGAATTGTGTATATTGGGGTGTGGGGAAGGTGAGAGATAGGTAGAGAGAGAGAGAGAGAGAGAGAGAGAGCTTTTTCTTATAAGGAACAGGATGTGCATTATACTGGAGAGTATGAATTTTATCTTACAGGCAACAGAAAGCACCATAGGAACAGCTATGCTCAGGTTTGTTTTTCAGGAATCTTGCCCTCATAGCAATGTAAGGATATATACAGTAAGACAAAAAACATGGGAGGAATACTTGAGAAAAGTCCCTACAATTATATAGAAAAGAGATTGTGAGACCCTGAAGGAGATGAAGGTCCCTAAGAAGCAAGTGGAAGGTGCTCCTTAGGGATGGACTTGTGGGGGAGGAGAAGCAGAGTTCAGGTTTCTAATTTAGGAAAACACCTTGACGATGAGTGAAGAGTACAGGCAATGAGCCTCTACTAGGGAGAAGATAATCCCTTTAGTTTGAAGGTATCAAGGAAAGCCTAGAATAAAGATGGGAACCCAAGAGTGAGTATTACTCCAGGTAGGAGAGGGCATCTGACCAGCCATAGAAAAATTCTAAAGGAAATTCTTGAAATTCTTCACACTAAACATACCACATAATGAATCAACTATCTCACAAAGAAATAACTATGGTGTTGAGCACAGCTCCATTTTCCCCATTCACCCTTACTCCTGCAATCATGGCCACAAAATGGCATGTTTATATAAGTAGCCTGGGAACTGCCGAACTGTCCAGAAAAAAAGCATAAAAGAAGAAGCAATGGCTTTGGAGTCAGACAGTCCTGAGTTGGAGTCCTGGTTGTTCCACCTTCTAAATATGCCCTTGAGCAAATTACTTACCCTTTATAAACTTCATTTTCCCTACCCATGTGCAGTGGTTTGAAGCTGTATGTAGCCCCAGAAAATCATGTTCTTACAGTGAATCTATTCCTTTGGGTGTAAACCTATTGTAAAACCTTTTGATGAGGTTACTTCGGGTAAGGTGTGGCCCAGGGTGGGTCTTAATCCTTGTGCTGGAGTCCTTTATAAGAGAATGTAACTAAGACAAAGAAATAGAAAGCCATGGAAGCAAGAAGCTGAAATCAATGAAACCTGGAATAGAAGAGAGAGATCAGCCATGTGCCTTGCCATGGACAGAGAAGTCCAGGATCACCAGCTGCCAGTCTTCTGGAAGAAAGCATCACCTGATGATACCTTGATTTGGACCTTTTTCCCAGCCTCAGATCTGTAAGCTTGTAAGCTAATACATTCCCATTGTTAAAGCCAACTCATTTCATGGTATCTGCATGGAGAAGCTTAGCAAACAACAACTCCATATAATAGGAGGAACTAACACCCTTGTCTAGGGGCCAGTGATAGGATGACCACATTTCCCAGTATTCTCAGAAGAATCCTTGTTTATACTAGTTGTCCCTGAATAATTATTAACAGCGCCTCTCCCCTTTCATTCTAAAATGTGTCCCGGTTTGAAAGATAAATTATAGGCCCCAGTCCTTGTCATAGGGACATTAAATGGGAGGATGTATGTGTATTAGTCAGCCAAAGGGGTGCTGATGCAAAATACCAGAAATCTGTTGGCATTTATAAAGGGTATTTATTTGGGGTACAAGCTTACAGTCACAAGGCCATAAAGCATAAGTTACTTCCCTCATCAAAGTTTGTCGCCACATGTTGGAGCAAGATGGCTACCGATGTCTGCCAAGGTTTCAGGATTCCTGGGTTCCTTTTTTTCCGGGTCTCGTTTCTCTCTGGGTTCAGCTGCTCTGCTCTCTCCCATGTGTTTACTTCCTGGGTTCCAGCTCAAAAACGTCAACTCTCTTCTCTGCCGTGAGGTTTCTCTATGTGTCCCCACCCACCAAAGGGGCGGGGACTCAATGTCCTACTGACATGGCCCAATCAAAATTTCATCATTATTTAATCAAGTAAAAGTGAAACTTCTGAATCCAATCCAATCTAATATGTCCAGAGGGACAGATCAATTCACAAACATAATCCAATATCTATTTTTGGAATTCATAAACAATATCAAATGGCTACATTATGTAAAGCTGGAAATGGGCTTTTTCCTTTCTTTTTATTCCCCCTAGTCATCACTACCTTTCCTCCCTTCCCTGTGTGAAAGAAGACTGGGAATTGGGCAGGATCATCATTGCTACAGCCTTTGCTAATGACATACCTGGAATACAAAAACATCAAAGCACTCCTATTTCATGGACACTTAGCTATAGAATCACGTTAGAAAAGTGCTTTACTTAGGGTAATTTAAGGAAGAAAATTTCACCTCCATTAAAAGAAAAGGCACAATTCTTCATTTTCAGGTTACATGTCGAGAAAATAAATCGATGGTAATCTGTAAAAATACCACTGAAAAGTTTCCTACTCTGCAGTACATGCTCCAATTTATCCCCTTGACATACAGAGAGAAAGCCTAAGGCCAATGTGGATCACTATCATAAAGATATGTAGGCATCCTAGGTGTGCAGTCACTTGTCTATTTAGAATAACCTAGTTTCTTGAATAAAGCAACTTGGCAAATTCTGATTGTTTTGGCAAGTCTATGTATATTTAAAACATCATGAATATCATGATTTATAAATATTGAAAACAAAGACAAAATAGTAGTTATTAGTGCTGATAATTTTATGGAAATGCAACAGTGTCATCCTGAGCACCAAGTAAAATGATCTGGAAACCAAAATATTCAACAGATGCAAAACATGTTTGATGTTAGATGGGTTGTTGGACATGTCATTTTCGAGAAACCTGGTGGTGAAGTTTAGAAAAACAATTATTTTTGTAAACTTTTGTAGTCACATACATAATATAAAGGAAAAATTACTTCAGATTATTTGAAAACTAAGATGGCTTGTTTGTAAAGGAATCAAAAAACGTAGGGAAACTAAACAGCCTTCTAGAGAGCAGAAAATTCATGCAATGTTTTCAATGTTTTCACTGAAAGCTGCAAAGGGCACAGAAGGAAAGGCACTCAACTGGAATAAGAAGATTAGGCTTTTATTCACAGCTCTTCCACCCAGCCATGATATTTGAAGATTTCTTTGGGCTTCAATTTCATTGGTTATAAACTAAATTGTTTGGAAATCTGTTTCCAACAGCCTTTCTGTCACCAAAATTCCATGACTGCATGGTTCCTTAGCATAGAGATTTCCAGCATGTGGCATATTTTCTGAGTGCCTTTGTATCCTTGTGGCGCATCAGCACTATTGCTCTTTCACTCCCACCCATTCTTTGTACTTCAACCTCACCCTAGGGCTCCCAGACACTTCTGGTACCAAGATAGGCTTCTCATTGCTTCTCCATCCCACCACTGTGGTAAGTTTCTGAGTTCTTCTTGGGATGCTCCCATGCAACTCCACTTGAGTAACAAAGATGGCCAGGTAGTGGAGTGAAACAATGCAAGAAGAATTAGATGCTCTCCATTTCCATTTCAACTCTCTCTTCCCTCCGTCAAAAGGTAGCTCAATTTAACCCCATCTCCCCAGGAAATGATGTCATATTTTCTATACAGGCTGCAATAATAAAAACACTTAAAACTCAATCAAGGATTCTGTTTTTATTGCAATCACTTCTTTAAAGCTCAAACCATTTAAGCTAAAGAAGAAAGGTGACTTTCTCCAGGGGCAAGTTAGTCAAACCTCTTAGTATACTGCTAACTCATCTTTCAGGACAACAAATTCTGAATAAAGTTGGCTTGGACAGCCACAGCAGTGTATTATCTGACCTTTACTTCCTGGGCCTGCCTTCAGGCCCATGTTCCTGTGAGCAGCACACAGATGGGCTCTGCATGATCTCAGGAGATCCATCAAGGTAGCAAATTTTCCATTTCAGGTAGAGTACTGAACTAATGAAATCAGGGAGAATCACTTCACTTGCCATCAGCCAACTGCAAACAGAGGTGAAATAATTCATCATGGCCAACTGCAGTGACCATTATCATCAGTAAGAAAGAAAGCATATGCCAGGTAAGCTCCTTGTTCAAGCTGCTAAAGTTACCAGATTAATACTGCTCAAGAGTCATTCTACTATTCGAGTCATATGAATTCTTGCATAGTTCATAGGAACAAAAATGCCGGAAGAAGTAAATATCGCATATTAAAACATTACAAACTTATTTCAATAACATTTTTAAACCATGGGCTTACTCTGATCTAGAAGATGGTATTTATAGCCTGACCATACCAGAGCACGAACATTACAATTAGCACTCTATCCTTGCTACATTTCGTGAACTACTGCAAGATAATTAGTATGATTGTTTAAGGCCGTGGGAGTATAACCCTTCTCTTTCTACTATTGCAAAAGTTGTTGTTGCTATTTAGGTCAAGTGTTTTAAAACTTCCCATAAAAGATTTCCAGAAATAATTCCGTAAGGCAAATGAGGGAATTACCAGAGAGATTCTGGAAAAGAAGGAGGGGACCAATGCACTAAGCTGGGTCACACTGGGATAGATAATGAACTGAGGATTAAAAGCCTCCCCTAGACAGGAAATGAGAGCTTCTGGTATGGTCAGTGGTGGGAGAGAACTCAAAAAGCAGAGGAGAGGCGTCTTAGAGGCATCATAAGAGGAGGTTGGTATGAGGACCAACCACGGATGGTGGCCCATTCTAGGTTGCCCTAAGCTGCTAAGGCTGGAAGAAGAATCCAGGACATTGCTGTTCCAAAGGGCAACTCTGCCACAGTGTCATCATGCAAGTCTGACTGATCAAAGACGAGCTATTATACAGCACTCATGATTACGTGCACTCTTCCTGGGTGTTTGAAATTTACTAATACTACTGGGCACAGACAAGAAGTCAGTTACAATAACCCAGGTGTGAAGTGGATAACTTGGCTCTAAATTAGTGAAGCATTGACAGATCTGGACAGAAGATCTTTTGAAGATAAAGGATGATGCAGGGAAAAAAGAATGAACAAATCATTCGTTTCATAATATGGCAAAAAAGCACAGGAAAGTGTCAAATGTTAGAATGATCAGAGCTTTCGCCTATGAGGAAGATCTTAAGTGGGAAAGAATTCTGAGTTTTAAGCTGTGGTAAAACTGGAGATTTAAGAATAAGTGAAAAATGTTAGAAAATGTTGACAACATGGGGAAACAATTTATGGAAATTGGGAAACTGCAAAATTCATGCATAGCTTTGAATTGACTTTTACTGGTCTAATATTATAATTTAGGGATATTACCATGAAAATATTGAACTTGATTATTTGTTCACAAAATGATTTATAGATGTAAAGGCATGGGAGAAAAAAGGCATACTTAAAATTCTTGTTTTTGAAGCAGGAAGTTGGGCGGAGTGGAGAGATGAGATTTGAAAAACAAAATCCTCTCTACAATTGTTCATATCATAACTTTTCAATCTTATCATGGAAGATTTGTAAAAAAATAGAGAAAATCATCTAATATCCAAGAAACACCCTTTTAATATTTAGTTAATTATTTTTCTACATATGTTATTTTGCATAGTTGTGATCATGCTTTTTTGTTTATTTGGATTTTAACACATCTCTGTTACACATTCCAAAGTGATAGCTACGCATCTCACTGATACATAGAGATCTGGGACTAATAAGGCAAGAAAGGTTCAAAATCACAGTGGTATTTTCAGGAATCAGCCAAGGACAGATGTTCCTGCAGGCAACAGACAGCAAGCCAATTCACAAACAGGTACAGGAAAAGGGAGCAGGAGAAGCACCTCACTCAGCCTGAGACTGCTAGATGATATCTTAAAGGACAGCTAGAAAGGGACACAATCTGGAAAGCATTTTGCAGATATTTTTAAAATAGCAAGGGCAATTTAGATAATGAAGCTTTCTGCTTTAGGAACATCACATGAAAAGCTTTAAATGAATCTCTTTCTGGTTAATTCATCATTTTACTCATCAAACACTTCCATGGCACTATGTACTAGGGATTGTTCTAAACTCTTCATAAATATTAATTGATTTAATCCTCACATCACCTCTATGAGGTGGATACTGTGATTGTTTTCAGTTTGCAGATATTTAAAAGTGATTCCATTTGGTGGTAGATATGGATGGTGAAAAAATTCAGGGTGGTGTGGTCTCTCCTGTAGGTCTGTCTCTCCTGCTAGTCCAGGGATGAATCAGACTGAAGACTGCAAATGGAGAGACTAAGCCAGACAAAGGAATCGTGCATAGGAGCCAAATTCATCGTGCATTGGATGCCTACTCTAGACCAAGTCACAGAAAAGTATACCCAGGCTTCCCAACTGCTAGGTCTGTATTTTTTAAATCTGGATTACTATTTAAAAAAGAAAACATGATTTTGTTGAATGGGTTAAAAATGTTCTTTTAATAGCTTTATTTTGCTTCTGAGTTTAAATACACATTGTGACATTTATCAACTGAGTGATCGTGAGGTACACAGTATTGTACTGAAAATACTTCTCCATAGAGATTGAAACTCACACTTGTATTTGACAAATGGCATGCTAAAGATCTAAGCTCTGACAAAAATATATTGGGACATTGTGCATGATTTACACAAACACGGAAGTTTTGGGGTAATATAATTATGAATTTATCATTTGTTATCTTTCTTGCTGTGATCATCAGCTGATATTCTATCTCATAGTCCTACCACAAATTCTCTCCCTCTTATATATACTTATTATATCACTTTTACAGCATGACTCGTGATTACATAATTCCAAGTATAATACATCTTTCATCCCATAAATAAAAGATTAATACTACTAGCTTAAAATGAGACCTCTAATTGCCTCTAAATATCAGCCAAAAATGACTCCATAATATAATTTTCTGCATTATACTGCTAATCACTGAGCAAATGAGCCAAAGAAAAATGGAGAAAGAACTGCATACACAAAGTAGCTAGAAGGAGGAATGAGTTGGATTGTGGTCAACTCATACCTACAGTCCTGTTTTTGTTGTTGTTTACTTTAATTTCACTTTCACAATCTCTAATCATGAACTTATGAGTTAGGCATTCAGTGGCAGCTTGTGCTATTCACACAGGGATTTACCAACTCCAAGCAATGACACCCCATGCCTCTCCAAAAAAACAAAGGTGATACTCAGTAATAAAAAAATATATCGGGAAGCGGGTGTGGCTCAGTGGATAGAGCCCCCGTTTACCATATGGGAGGCCCGGGTTCGCGTCCCGAGGCCTCCTTGTGAGGGCACGCCGGCCTGAGTGGTGCGGTGGGCTGATGCAGCAACCTCACGGCAGGAAGCGGGTGTGGCGCAATGGATAGAGCACCCGTTTACCATATGAGAGGCCCCGGGTTTGCTTCC
>JAQZBX010065168.1:0-16358 GCA_029593785.1 Cabassous unicinctus | reverse complement strand
CTATAAAAAAAGATATCATCATTGAATATGACATACTTCTTGTTAACATTAAATGAGGCCACATGACAGGACAGTGATTTGTAAACCATAAGAATACATAGATGTGAATATTCTCACTGTCCTGATTTTGTGATAATCAGGGTAGGCTAAACATTTGCTATATTAGAAATCATGCATGTGTCCCCAGGCCTAGTTTTTCTCCCTAGGTCTGGTTTTTAGAATGCTGGTGATAAACTAAGCCTGATTTATTATATGACCATCCTGTATGGGGAAAGACTGTAATTTTGGGTATCTTTGGTCAATCTTAAGAGATGTAGTGGGGGGACAGATGTGGCTTGCGTGGTTGGGCATCCATCTCCCTTATGGAGGGACCTGGGTTCGATCCCCAGGAACTCCCGGTAAAATAAAGAAAAATATAGAATGAGCGTGGACCACCAGGTCCCGTGCGTGGGTGTGCCGCCAGGCCCCGCAAACGGGTAAGCCACCAGGCCCTGGATGAGCTGCCAGGTCCCATGCATGAGTGAGCCACCAGGCCTCGGATGAGCTACCAGGTCCCATGCATGGGTAAGCTGCTAGGCCCCGCGAGCCACGCAGCAAGATGATGACGTGACAGGAGAGTGACACAAGGGAGAGCCAAGATAAGACGCACCGAAAAACCAGGAACTAAGGTGGCGCAGGCAGTAGGACACCCTCTCCCACATCAGAGTTTCCGAGGATCGAATCCCAGTGAAGACAAGATGAGAAGGATGAGAAGAGAGGGCAGGAAACAGACACAGAGAGTTGCCTAGTGAATGGACACAGAAACAGCAAAAACGGGGGTGGGGGGGTAAAAATGGAGAAAAGTAAATAAATAAATCCTTTAAAAAAGTGTGTAGGGGAAGAGGATATGGACTATAGTTAGTAGTAATATTGTGACGATGCTATTTCATGATTTGTTAACAAATGTTTCACAACAATGCGGGGTGTTTGTGGGGGGGGGTGATGTGTGGGTGCCCTGTATATTATGCAAGTTTGTTTTGTAAGATCATGATGTTTACTGAACACTTATAGTTTATGTATGTTCATGTATGAATGTTATACTTCAATAAATTGTTTTTTTTTTAAATAAAGAATCCATAGAAGCAAATTGCACTGTTAAGTATGATTAAAATGGAGAACCATGAAACTATTAACCTTGATATGCTGTGGACTCTTCAAATTTCACAATAGTGTAAATGTAAACAGAAGCAAGACAAGGCAGGATATGTTAGATTTAAGAGCATAGGTTTTACAATTTTAAAATTAATTCAGTTTTGTATTCTGGCTCTGAGTCATTTAATATCCTTTATCCTCAACAACCTCACTCAAAAAATGGGTATAATTTTAGTACTTACCTCAAAGAATATTGTGAGAATTGAGCAACACATGTAACATATAACAAATATATTTGTCACACAAATTGTTCTAAATATAAAAGCAATTTTTGACATTATTATTTTTAAATAGGGGTAGTTGAACTAGAAGTAGCCCAACATACCTGCCAAGATTTTAATAAATATGGCAGATTATATAAAAAGTAGAAAATAGGTGAAGAATTCTGACACAACAAAGCAATTGTAGATATTCCCCTCTTAAGAATTCTTAAAATCAGCAAAAATTCCTAACACAAGTTTTCTTTGAGAGATAGCAAGGAGATGACCTCGAGTAACCACCCTGGGAACACAGGAGCATAGCATGTGTATTAGTCAGGGTTCTCTCGGGAAATAGAATCAACAGGAGATATCTGTCAATCATATGAGATTTTAAAAGAGTCTCTCACGCAACCGTGGGGATGCACAAGTCCAGGCTCCACAGGCAGGCTGCAAACCAGTGGCTCCGATGAAAGTCCGACGAAGGGTCGTTGATGAGTTTCTGGGAGAAGTTTCCTGTCCAACGATGAGCTGGGAAATTCTCTCTGAATGTTGAAATCACTTCCCCTTTTAAGTCATTCAACTGATTGGATAAAAGCGCCAGCCATTGATGATGTAATCTTCCTGATTGATGCAGATATAATCAGTCATCCACGCAGTAAACTCACTGGTGATTGAAGTCCATAAATGCTCTTGTATTACAATTAGCCCAGTGCTTGTTGGAACAAACACCTGGACACAATTACCTGGCCGAGTTGACACATTAGCCTAACCATTACAGCATGTAAGAGCCATCTTTCTGTGGTTCATTCTGTTTTGGGGTTTGGAAGTCCAGAACTTGCTTGGAAATTGACTAAAGTATACACATCCGTGAGGTTGATCACCAAGAAGCTTAGGGTGAAAGACAAACTGTGGGTCCCAAGAACCCACAAATATGCCATATTTCCAAACCAATTATCCATGTTTGAACGTTCATATCACCATGCTTCAGAGTTACTTCTAACTCTTAAGTCTCTGATTCTATAATTCTACTTTGGTAACCCAGTTACTTATTACTAACTGTAAATCACTTGTATGCTTAGGCATTAGATATGGGACATTCCCAATGTTTGGCTAAGTGAAGCTGGCACAGCTTTTGTGGTTTAACGTTCAGGCTGTAGAGCCAGACTGCCTGGGTTTGAATTAACCCTGGCCTCTCTAATTATTAACTCTATGATTTGGGGTGAGTTACTTACTTTCTGTGCCTCACCTGTAAATTAGGAATGCTATAAATACTCTCCTTTTAGGTTTTTTTTTTTTTAAGTGATAGTGTGAGGTTTAAATGAGCTAATGTTTGTAAAAGTGCTTCTAATTGTATTTGACACGCAGTAAACCCTCAATAAATATAAGCTATATTTTACATAAGGAGTGATTTCTTTAAAGCAGCAGTTCTCAAACTTTAGCTGCATCCGAATCACCTGGAAGCCTTGTTAAAACACAGATTCCCCAGGTCCTACCCCTAGAGTTTCAGTGGGTTGGGGTGGAGCTCAAGAATGTAAATTTTAAACAAGTTCCCAGGTGAGACTTATTTTAAACTTACAAATCCACTTTGAGAACCTCTGCCCTAAACCACTCACTCCAAATTGTCTTTAAAAGCCTCAATGAATGACATACATAGAAGGTGTGAAACAAGGTCATTTTAGTTGTATTATTTCAGTGTTTATGAGTCAAAGTATTGGGAGTCCCATCTAGAATTGCAGGAACCATTAAATATGGTCTGAGCTGCTAGGGCGGATTCTGGAGACAGCTCTGTCTCTCCATAGTGGAGTTGGAGATGAAAGAGAACTCAATCCAAGCAGAAATAATAGCATTTAAATCCGGTTCTCTCATTATGCCTTTCAAAAGATAGGTTTCTCCAGTTGGGTCAGGCAGAAAATTCAAACTGCTGGTTTCACAACTCATCATCACCCTCAGCCCTAAAGCAGAGCTTTGGGAGCCACAAAATTCAGGGTAGCCCGAGGTGATGATGAAGATGTTAAAAACAAACCCTTAAACCAAAAGGCCCACCTGTCAACAGGTGGAGGAGGCCCAGAGGAACCTGCAGCCCCTGAACCTGCCCCGCCCACCCAACTTGGATGGCCCCGGTGGAGTCCCTGGGAATTAGAAGGCGAGGAGGTGAAACTGAAGGATAGTCCCGCGCGATCTCAAAAAGGAACAGGGTGATCGTTTATCATCTGTGTGCAGCAGGGCCCCGGCGGAGACCCCCCGCCCCCCAGACACAGAAATCAACGTCACCCCCGCCCCGCCCTCCATCGCTCGGTTCTGCCTCCGGACAGTGCCCGCGACCTCTGCAGAGCTGAGCTCTGGCCGCGGCCGGCGGTGAGAGCCCGTTGGTCACCAGGACGAAAAGGTGAGCGGCTCCACCAATCCTTTCCTGGGAAGGGGCCGGAACCGGCGCCAGGAGGCGCGGGGCTTGGCGTGGGAATGGAGCGAGCCCAGCTGCAGGAGCCTCCGCCGAGGCGAGCAGGGTGGGAGGACCGAGGGTCGAGGGCTGGGAAGACGAGCCGGAGAGAAGGGACAGGGGCTTGGAAAGCAGGGAAAGTCACTTCTTCCGTGACCGATGCCAGGCAAAAGGGCATGCGGAATCTTATTGTGGGCACCTAGGCCAGAGAACTGTCTAAAAACGACAATTTGAGGAGAAACTCCTGGGACCCGGGGTTAAAATGAAGGGATATTAATAGTTTTATTTAAATGTCAACTTTAAGAAGAGCTAAAGCACACTGTGGGGGAAGAAGAAAGGAAACTAGAAAGCCTCCACTTTGCCTTTTGTAACAGTAATAACATAATGATAAAGGAAGACTTTTGGTAACCTCCAGTTTTCCCTGAAGTCCTGAGCTGAAAGCCAAACAGACTTGCTCACTTTGAGAGCAGAGAACTTTTCCTCACTCAGGTGTGGATACATTTTTCCTTTCTCTGGAAGATTTTCTGTTTCTGCCTGTGCCACAGGAGGATTCAGAATCAGGGAAGAGCTCAGGTATTGTCAATTCCTATCTGTTTCATTATATACATTTTCCAGGTTTATCAACAGTGTGAATACTCTATCCAAATGTTCTTTTATATTTTTTTGATTCTTTTTAAAATAACTTTCATGTGGGCACACTGAATTTCTGTTTTGTAGCTGAACAGGAGAATTGCATCCATTCTGCTGTTCTTTTCTTTGCTTATCTAACAATAGCAAGGTAGAAATGCTGTTTCCAATCATACAAAGCTTATTTAAAATTTTTGAACGAGGTGATTACAATGACAAAAGTGGTTGTATGACTAAATCTGTATTAAATTTTAATTTGGACTAAGTTTTCTGATAATAGTTGTACTAGCTGTATAGCCATATAAAGATGCATGAAATCCAGCATCTATGCTAAAGGATGGTTGCTGATAGAATCCAGAAAAAAATGATTCTATTCTGGTGAACATTGAGATTCATAAATTATAAAGGTCTCTCTTCTTAGGAAAGCTGGATAAGGATTTCATTGCAACCCTGTCCTGAATTTCAGGAGAAAATTTGGTTTTGAATGTCTGGGCTTGCCTCACATGTGGGTAACAGACAATGTTTTTCTGACAAAACTGAGCACGTTTCTTCCTTGGTTATGCTCCCTTGCCCTTGTGGCAGATGTGAGGAGGAGGAGGGACCAATGAAGGAGGGAGAAGGATGCTCTGAGCAGAGAGCACAGTGCCTGTGACGGGACGATGGGACCCCTGCAGCACAAGTCCAAGGCTTACACCCTCTGTCAGTTCCTGGGGCTTGTGGTCATTATTTGGCAGTGAAATGTCCAATGTGTCTTTTTTGGCAAGGATTTGAAGACATGTTAGAAAGAGATTTATTCACCATTACAGTAGATTATTACAGTCCTTAAAAATGTTTTTGAGACATGTTTAACAAAATGAAAAAGAAAACATATTATACAGTAAATGATGAGAACATGTTATAAAATTAAGTATGAACCTACACACACATACATAAACACATACATACAAAAAGACTAGAAGAAATGCAGCAAAATGTTAATGGTTATATATCCGTGATGGAATTTTGAGTAATTTTAATTCTTTTTTTTTTTACTTATTTGCAATTTTCACATTTTCTGTTGTGCATTCATGATTTTTACAGTTTTTTGAAAGTTAGTCTAAAAGAACTAACATAAGAATGTGAAACTAACCTTTATGTGTTTCACTTGTCACAATATTTTTATTATAGTCTCTACTCTCCCTTTTTAATGAATCTCTAAGTAATAGGGATAGGTATCTTTCATTAAGAAGTGAGAAGCTGTGAAGGAATTTTCACAACAACAAATATACCATTAGATCACAAAGCTCGATATAAAACCAGACTCACTATTGTTTTGTAAAGAGCAAGTTTTACCACAAATACTGTGAATAAAATTGGCCACCTATGGCGCTTGCAGCACATTCCCCAGACCTCCGGAGTTATTGTGAATGGTGACACGGGACCAATGCTTGTGCCACATTTATGACTCCAAGGTGTGATGTTGTTTCAGGATGAAGGTCAAAGGCAGAGGAACGTCCTACTTGCTGGTTTCCTTCATTGCCTTCTGCCTGGCGGCCACCCCCAGCACCAAGGCCTGTCCTCGCCGCTGCACCTGCTTCATGCCCACAGAGGTGCACTGCACATTTCGGTACCTGACCTCCATCCCAGACAGGATCCCGACCAATGTGGAGCGCATGAATTTAGGGTGCGTGGAGCCCTTGTCCCCTTCTCTAAGGGGATTTCATCGCAATGGCGACTCATGCTTTGGGGGATTAGCCACAGTTGCATTTAATAATATTTCTCTTCCGAACTGAGCTTACGCGACTCTTGAGTTTGTTGGGGCAGTAAGAAACTCTAGAAACTAAAGGTACTCTTGGTAGGTTGTGAGGCTCATGGTTTTAGAACAGCTTCATTCTGGTCATATTTTTTTTGCTTGGAAAATAAGATAGCTCCAGTTACAATCAGGGTTAAAATATATCAGTGAGAGATGACAGGACAACTGGAAGTGTTCTCCTGTGTATGAAAGACATGTATGAAAAGTCTGCTAGATCCTTTTTGAAGGTCTTTGACATCTTTCAGTACAACATTTAAAACACTTTTTAAAATGCATGCGTAGTTTAAAAAGGTAATATCTTGTCCTCTAAGGTGTCTGCCAAAAAGCAACTGTATTTTAAAGGTTCATGGAAAAAAAAATGTGTATGTGTGTGTGTGAATGCACAGGTAGACTTAGCATCATTTGACAATTATTGGGCACCTATTATGTGCCAACACTCAGGCTGGCACTAGGGATGCAATGATGAACAACATACATATTCACTTCTAGAAGCTATAGTTAAAGAGAGAAGATGGATGTAAAATCAAATCTGGTTTAATAAGAACTGCGCTACAACATATATAATGCCTTGGGAACAACCACTAATAGTAATACTTAACATAGTGTGCTAACTATGTCCTGGCATTGGGCTAAATGCTCTACATGTATTCATCTATTTAGCCCTCATAATGCCATTGGAGTAGGTTCTATTTTTTTGTGCATTTTATAGATGAGGAAATGGAGGGAAAAAAGGTGACTGATTTTAGCCAGAGTCACTCAACTACTAAGTCCCTGAGCTTGTCACCATAACCAAGTCATTGGCTTCAGAGCTAAGTTTCTTAACCACTACTTTATAATAATGAATTCCACCTGGGAGAGAGAGGGGGCAGAAAGCTGGGTCTTAATAGTGTTCACAGATAAGAAGAGATGGGTGTCAAGGTCTTTCCAACCTCAAGGAATAGTATATACAATGTTATGGGTTGAATTGTGTCCCCTAAAAGTGTTAAGTCCTAATCTCTGGGCACATGGATGTGACCTTATTTGGAAACAGGGTCTTTGAAGATGTGATTAGTTAAAAGGAGGCTATTTTGCACTTCAAGGGGCTTTTTCAATAGGGTGAAAAGGCAGCCAACTCAATGGGAGAAAATATTTGGAACTCACATGTCTGATAATAATCCATGATATATAAAGAGATACTACAACTCAATGATAAAAAGACAAACTACCTGATTTTAAAAAATGGGCAAAAGACTTGAAAAGACAATTGTCCAAAGAAGAAATAAAAATGGCAATTGTGAAAAAATGTTCAACATCACTAGCAATTAGGGAAATGCAAATCAAACTACAATGAGATATCATTTCACACCTATTAGAATGGCCCTTATTAAAAAGTAGGAAAACTATGTGTTGGAGAGGATGTGGAGAGATAGGAGTGCTTATTCACTCTTGTTGGGAATGTAGAATGGTACAGCCACTGTGGAGGACTGTTTGGCAGTTCTAAGGAAGTTGGATATAGACTTGCCATGGGACCCAGCAATACTATTACTAGGTATATACCCAGAAGGGCTGAGAGCCGTGACACAAACAGACATCTGCACACTGATGTTCATAGCGTTATTAACAATTGCCAAAAGATGAATGGATAAACTGTGGTGTATACACAGGGTGGAATATTATGCAACTGTAAGAAGAAATGAAGTAATGAAGCATATGACAACATGGATGAACCTGGAGGACATTAGGTTGAGGGAAACAAGCCAGACACAAAAGGACAAATACTATACGATTGCCCTATTATGAACTAAATATATTGTGTAAACTCATGGAGTTAATAATTGGAATATAGGTCACCAGAAAATAGGATGAGGGTAGAGAATGTAAAGCTGGGGGTTAATCTGTGCAGAATTGGTAATAAGTTTGTTTGTAAATCTTTGGAAATGAACAGAAATGGTGGAAGCACATCATAGCATGTGTAACTAGCAAAGCTATTATATGGGTATGACAGTGGTTGAAAGGGTAAGTCTAAGGTCATGTATACTAGAAAGAAAGCCAAAAAATGTACCATGGGACTGTATAACATAGTAAAACCTCATGTAAAATACAAATATTAGTGATATTTTAAATATGACTGTTTTACAAAATTTAAATACAAATTTTGCTAGAGAGAAATAAACAGAATAGCAGCTATGTATGGCAGGGGAAGCATAGAGAGATTGAGAGGTGAATTTTTTTTTGTTTGTTATTGGAATAATGAAAATGTTCTAAAAATGATAGAAGTGATGAATGCACAACTATGTGATTATACCGAATACCATTGATTGTACACTTTGAATTTATACTTTATTAATATGTATCAATAAAATTGATTTGTTTAAAAAAAGGAGGCTAAACTGAATTAGGTTGGGTCCTAATCCAATATGGCTGATGGTCTTATAAGGGTTGCACACAGACTGACACAGAGAGGAGAATGCCATGTGAAGCTGGAGGCAAGAAAAAAAGCTAAGTGGAGACAAAGGCAGTGATTAGACGGATGTACCTGCAAGCCAAGGATTGCTGACAAACACCTGAGGCTAGAAAAGGCAAGGAAGGAATCTTCCCGATATATTTCAGAGGCAACCTGGCCCTCCCAACTCCTTGATTTCAGACTTCTCTCCTCTAGAACTGTGAAAGAATACATTTCTGCTGTTTTAGCCACCAAGTTTTTGGTACTTCATTATGGCAGCCCTAGGAAATTAAGACATGCCAAAGGGTTGAAAATGAGAAGGAATGTGGCATGTTCTGGGAATGCGGATGGGTGATTGTAACTGAGGCTGCAAGGATTGGGTAGAGAAGGGACTTTCTGTGGTATCTGAGGCATTTCAGTAATATTTCAGGCATAGAGATATGGATTATCTCCTTGGAGCACCAGTAAAATGAGAGGCATTCTGTGTGTGTGTGTGTGTGTATGTGTGTGTGTGTGTGTGTGTGTGTGTGTGTGTGTTTATGTGTGTTTTGTCATTTGAACTTTAGCTGACAGGCCAAATTTATGGCTACAATGAAATTTTTATTTCAGGTACAACAGCTTGGTTAGATTAACAGAAACAGATTTCTCTGGCCTGAACAAGTTGGAGTTATTAATGCTGCACAGCAATGGCATTCACACAATCCCTGATAAGACCTTCTCAGATTTAAAAGCCTTGCAGGTGAGACCAGGACTGGAGGGGGGTGAGGGTGGGGGGGAGGTTAAAGAGGTGAGGTGGGATCTGTGAGGTGTTTCTCCAAAAGCTTCCCATTCTTATAGAATCCAAAAGTAAATATCCTATAAACAAGAGGTAGACATCAAGGGAAGGCATCAAAGAGCCATTTTTTTTAAGGCAACAGTATGTGGAAATTAGAAGAATAAGAAAATTCTGAGGGAAATGTTCTTATAACTCAGGCTAATAGAAAAAAAAATTCAGTACTCATGGATTACTAATCCTTTAGATTCTAATACCGAAAGGCTTCTTCAGGTCATGTTCATCTAGGAATAGTATGTGTTTCCTTAAAATAAATTGCTATTTAGACAGAAGTTAGCTTTCTATAAATCAATATGCTTTTCTTTTATTATTTTCAATTTATTTACTCATTTATGCCCTGTCTTGTTCAATAAAATATTTTAAAAGGTTATCGGGGATTACAAGAAGGCATCAAATATTGCAAGAATTCTCAGATAGGAAGGTGAGAAATTAAAAGGTAGAATACACACATCTAGGGATAAAAATAAGAGGATTACAAAAAATGCATATGTAGAGACCTTTATGTAGACTTTGGTTAGGCTTGAAGCTTTCTAGAAGCTAACTCAAAGGGGGAAATATCAGTTATACAATTCAAGAATCTGTTAAAGTTAGATAGTGATGGTGGTTACACAACTCTGTGAATATACTAAAATCTACTGAATTGTACACTTTAAAAAAGTAAATTTTATGGCATGTAAATTATATCTCAATAAGGCTGTTATGAATGTGAAAAATATATGTATTATTTTTTATAAACATTCAGGCTCAAGAAATCTTAAAATCACTTGAAATATCAAGATGCCTTTAAAAAACTTCTATTTAGGGAAATTTTCAACCATATATAAAAGTAGAGAGAAGAATAATGAACCCCAATGTATCATCACACAACTTCAATAGTTATCAACACATGACATATCTTGTTTCACCTGTACCCTCACCCACTACTTTTCTATTCCCCTGGATTGTTTTGAAAGAAATTCAAGACATCATGTTTCAACAATAAGTATTTTAATATAAACCCCAAAGTTAAATAATCTTTTTAAAACAACCACATTAACCATTATTATATCTTAAAAATGTAACAAGAATTCCTTAATGTCATCAAATGTTCATGAGTGTTGTAATTTCCCTGATATTCTCACATTTAATTTGCAACTGATTTATTTGAATTAGGATCCAACTCATTGCATTTGATTTAATCGCAACATAGGCTTTATTATTGATATACTTTTCCCTTTTGTGACAATCTTCTTAACAAAACAAATGTGTTCCTCTTTGCATTCTTAGGTCTTAAAAATGAGCTATAACAAAGTCCGAAAACTTCAGAAGGATACATTTTATGGCCTCAGGAGCTTGACACGATTGCATATAGACCACAACAATATTGAGTTTATAAACCCAGAGGTTTTCAATGGACTCACCTTTCTCCGACTGGTACACTTGGAAGGAAATCAGCTCACTAAGCTCCATCCAGATACATTTGTTTCTTTGCGCTACCTCCAGATATTTAAAACATCTTTCATTAAATACCTGTACTTGTCTGATAACTTCCTGACCTCCCTTCCTCAAGAGATGGTCTCCTACATGCCTAACTTGGAAAGCCTTTATCTTCATGGGAACCCCTGGACCTGTGATTGCCATTTAAAATGGCTGGCTGAGTGGATACAGAAGAAGCCAGGTACCTATACTGTTTGTTTCTTTGTCCTAATTAAATAGAGGAAACCTGCCTGGAGGTGTTTTATCAGTTAAGTGGAGAGGCCAGGGCAAATTTAGCTGGAGGGAAAATCGAGTATAAATAATAATTCAGTGATTCAGTGATAATAAATTCTCTTAATTTATTAATGAAATAATTGTTCATTGTTTCAGGTCAACTATCCTGGCTTTTGGCAAAATTGGGAAATAAGAAATGTAGGTGTGTGTTATTCTTCACTAGTTAATGTGAACCGTTAAAAACTCTTCCCTCTTCTAATCCTCTTTTGAGTCATTTTAGTCCATACATATTTTCTAGTTGCTCTAGCCTAGGACCTGTTCCAGGTGCTGGGAAACCTGAAATACCAAGAGTTCCATCAAATGAACAAAGTAGATTAAGGTCCTTGCGTTTGTGGAGCTTACAGTCTCATGAGAGAAATGGGTGAACACCTGATTATATTTCAATTAAATAATAATTTAATTTCAGTTAAGTTCTTAAGATAATGACTGAAAAGAGTACATTGATTTTAGCATCAAAGAGGTTGTTGGCTACCTTAGAAACTGGTAGGAGCCAGGCAGTCAAGGGATGAGTGCAAGGCAGGACCTGCGGCTGACTCTTTAAAGAGGTTTGGCTAAAAATGAGGGAGACAGGATGGCAGCCAGATGGAAATGTGGAATTATACAGAACTCTTTGAGCATGAGGGGAATGTGAGCATGTTCAAGGTGAGAAGAGATTGTTGAGAGGAGAATTTGAAGATACTGCAGGAGGAGGGGGAAATCAATTGAACAAGTCCCCTGAGAACATTGAAGGATAAGAGATCCAGCCATAGTTGGAAGGATTTTCCTTAGAGAGGAGAGGGGAAAGGGGAGGAATAATGGGCAGCACAGAGGCAGGTGAGTTCCTGGGTCTGGTGGAGGGAGAACAAGGGAGCTCTTATCAGATGGGTTTTTCAACTCTGTGAAGGTAGAGGAAAAGATGTCTGAGCAGAGTGCTAGAAAGGAGTCAAGGTCAGAAGTTTGAGATAAGGGGAAAAGGTTTGAAGCTGCTGCAAAATATACAGCTATAGCTATATATAGATAGATAATATAGATAGATATAGGTATGTGGGGGAGGTGTCAGTCAAACAGGTAATAAAAAAATACTAGCTGAGCATTGTCAGGTACAAAGCAAAATGCCAGAAATTTAAGGCAATAGGCCTTTGTTTTCAAGGAGTTTAGAGTCTTTTAGGTAAATATAAGGCTATGAATAAAAAACATCAAAATATTGACTCCAGAGTCATTTTTGGAGCTCCAAAATATTGGAGCTCCAGAGTCAATAAATATTTTTTTGACTTGACTGAAAAGAATAATTGAGCTTGGGTATAAGAGATACATAGAAAAGAAAAGGAGAAAGGAATAAGAGAGAGCAGAGAGGTGACATGTACTGAGTTTGCACTCAGCACTGTGCTAGATGCTTTTATTTAATCCTCTCAATAATCCCCAATTTACAGATGAAGAAACAGAGATTTAGAAAAGTTGGGTACCTCGGGCAAGTTGTTTAAGATTCTTTATGGCTCAATTTTCTTACCTATAACATGGAGATGATAATAATTGGAAAGAATAATTAAGGTAATACCAAGTGCTTAGCACAATGTATGATGCAAAGTAAGCACACAGTAAAAGAGAGGTATCATCCCTGTTTTCATTGCCACCCCAGATCACACAACTAGTAAGCAGTGAAGCAGAAACTTAAAAGCCCAAACCATTTTCTAAGACATATTTGAGATAGAGAAACTACTTTGTATATATGGTAGCAGTGGGAAAGCAGTAGGTGTAACAAATTGCATGGAGAGGGTAATAAACAGTCCAGTTTTTCTGGTGTAGGACCATTGTAGATGGGCAAGGTGTTTGGAGTCCAGTTGTGGGGAGCACTGAGTGCCTGGCTAAAATGGTTGTACTTTATATTATAGTTGAAAGGGAGTTTTTGCAGTGAGAGATTTTGAACAGAGAGTTTCACAATGGGATGCCTTTTTGGGATGGCCAATCTGTGAGCCGTGGACAGGGCAGGCTGGAGTGGGGAGAATTGAGAGCTCAAAGAAGTACTCATGGTGGTTCTTGTCTGGGGCAAGGACAGACTGTGCTGTAAGGTGGCCACACCTGAACGTAGCTTCATAGACATCTAAAAGGCAGTAGAGTGGAGTGGGAGTTCTCAGTACTTTCAAATGCCAAAGAGAGCAAAAGGCAAATGAGGAAGGATTTTCACAGTGGCTGAGTTATAGTGGGATAAGAAGGGAGAGAAAATAAAGAGCAAATAAAGGCAGCTTATTTGAGAAACATAGAGGTGAGAGAAGACCTAAGATGATACATACAAAGGGAGATCTGCATGCACAGAGAGAAGTGATCTGTACACAGTTCCTACAAGGTGTCGGATCTATTTACCATTGTGCCAATTACATGTTCCTGTAATAAAATCAGGCTAATATATATTTTCAGCAGCTAAAATTTCGTCAAATGGAATATGCCACCCAGTTATTTTAGGTACAAAAGGATCTAGAAAGTATTATCAGAGTCTGGGAGTCAACTAACTATGGCTCACAGGCCCAATCCAGCTCTCTGCCTGGTTTCAGAAATGTTTTTGTTTCTTTTTTTAACATAGCCAAGCCCATTTCTTTCTGTATTGTCTATGCCTGCTCTTGTGCTACAATGGCAGAGTTAGTAGTCACATCTGAGACCTTATGGTCTGAAAATCTAAAATTTTTACTATCTGGCCATCTACGTAAAAACCTTGCTGACCCCTGTCCTTAGAGAATAAAGCCCACATCCCTAGTCCTGCATGCCAGGACTAGTCTGGTCCTTGTCTGTCCTCAGCCTCATTCCATCCTCTCCAGCCCTCAGCCTCTCCCCCATCCCAGACACACAGGCAATTTTTGCTCTAACAACTTTGAATGACTTCCCAACACTCCACACACACTCAACAACCTGTTTCACTGTCTCAAACCTGTGCCTTCCTCTGCCTGGGACATTTCCCTTCCTTTTCTATCTGATGATGTCCCAGCCAGCAAACTGCTCAGCACTGCCCCCTTCTATGAGTCTGGCTCCTCCACCACCACCACCACCACCGCCCCAACCCCATCAGATTTAGTAATTTCATCACTTCTGTAGTTTGCCAACTCTTCCATTCTTGGATGGGTAACATTTTATTATATTTATTAGTATTAGTTGTCTGTTGCCTTTTCTATGTCTATTTTTCTACCACTAGACCTTAGAATATGCCCACAACATAGGTATTCGATTATTTGTTAAACTAAGCTTTCAACAATTAGACTAGACACCTATGGTCTTAATAATGGCTCCATATTATATATGTATATATATGGTGAAATAGACAAATCCATTAGGGTTAAGATATTTCGGTCATGTCTAAGCAATCAAGTGTTCTCCTTTTTGACTGAGATACCTTAATGATAATTTTATAAAACACATGAATCTGTCACATCAACCTCTTATGCTTTTGAATTTTTGTCATCTATTCCAAGGGAGTTGACAGTTTATCATGCCTTCATTTGCCTTGCTTGGTGCATGATAGATAGTTCTTTGCCACATTCTCTGTAATCAAATATAACAGCTTCATCTATTTGTGGTATCTTCCATTCTTAGGTCCCATGATCTAAAATGTTTTTCTATAAAGACATTTTAAGTGGTGAACTTAATATTTCTAGTACCAACAATGCATGTAACTCTATTGAAGAGAAAACACTATAAATAGCTATGGCAACATTTATGCATGTACAAACAGTGATAGCTACATCAAGACTGCCAGCTAACCAGCTGCTACTGTAAAACTTTTTAAATTATAAAGCCTATCCTGATTTATATGTGTTTTTTTTATGATAAATCAATTATTTTTAATATTTGATTAGGAATCACAGGAAAATTATCACCCTTAATGCAATTCTTGCCATCAGTTCAATGATATACCTGAGTTCACAAAGTTACAATATATATAATATAGAATTTTGAATCTAACAGTATGCAATTTTGGCTTAGTTTAATGACTAAAAGCGCTGCATAATCATATATTTTCTTTCCAAAATTTAGTCTTTAAAATAGCAATACATGTGAATAACTAAGAATACACAATAATGTACAAACAAATAGAAAACTAAATATATGAAGTCAAAATAAATAATTTTCTTTAAATGTTTCAATTTTGATTATTAATGAAGGACCATAGATTTTTTTATCATCACATGTATTTATTTTTAAAAATTAGTAAATGTTGATGCTCAAAGTTAATTTTAACTAAATCATTGGAAAAGTATGTGACCAGAGTTTTGAGCCATGAGTTCCTTTTACTACAATTACTATATATTGTTGTGATTGGCAATATGCACTCAAACATTATTCTATGCAGTTAAAATCCCATTAATTGTTATGATAAAAGGGCTAAAAATATAAGTTGTCTGATTGTCTTCTACCTCTTCATATCCCCCAAATAGTAAAATTTTTGAAAAATATTTCTAAATTTCATAAATGCATTTTTTCTTTGTTATTGGTTTCCACTTCTTAGGAGAACACTACATAGGTCAAAAGTTGATGGAGTCATATTCATATATGCAATAGGCAGAAACTAAATTATTTAGTACTAGGGATTTCATAGTAGTGTCAAACTTTATATTTTACATTCTATCTCCCAAAATATTTAGAATGATTTGAAATTTCCTCTTACCTGTAAAACAGCAAAAGCAATTTAGATACAGTATAAATATGGTTAATTTAGCTTGTTTATATGCACTTATACTGCTGTTGAAATCCATGGGAGATGCCCTCAGAGGCATATGCTTCAAATGTTTCCTGGTTTAAATCAATAATACAAAGATTTACTCAATAACAAAGAGCAAGTGATTCTGGAATAATGTACTACATGTTGACATTTATGAAAGAATTATGTTCTTTGATGCTTATTAAAAATGATGCCTCATAAAAATATATGTTTTAAAAATGGAAAATAATTACTGTGATAAAGAATTACCAAAAACCTAGTAGCTCAAAATAATACCCATTTATTAACTCACAGTTCTGTATGTCAGGACTCCTTCTCATCTGATTTTTGCCTTGACTAGGAACTGGGAAAGCTGTTTTGAATCTCTCTGATTTCCGCTCATGCTACCAGCCAGAGAAAACTCTCTTCTTTTAAAGGGCTCATGTTA